>JADRCD010120664.1:0-10137 GCA_019843815.1 Montemys delectorum
AAATAAAATAAAATAAAATAAAATAGTAAATGTGTCTTACTGCCTCCTTGACCAGTTTTCTGCTGGATTCAACCATTGAGTCCGTCAGTGTGAACTCTGTTTTAATCATCTCCAGCACATTGATAGCTGATTCCAGGGGTGTGAGCTCAGCCTCCATATCAAAGGAGCAGTCTAGGACAGAACACAGTTTCCACTTTAAGCTCTTTGCTATGGAGGCGCAAACATGTCCAAAAAGTTTACACAGCTATTTATGAAAGCATGCAAACACCGTAAGACTCATTTGTATAAAGAACCATGCAAACCAGGCATTTAATCTCAGCACTCAGGAGGCAGCGGGCAGAGGTGAACCTGGTCGACAAAGTGAGTTCAATGGCTAAGGCTATGTAGAGAGATTTTCGTCATTTAAACAACAACAACAACAACTACTACTACTACTACTACTACTAATAGGACCATATAAACCCAGTAAAGTTTGCAGTTAATTGTTTATGTACTTGCTATATGGTCCAAATTCAAATCAACATATTTCCTTTTTGTTTGTTTTCAAGACAGGGTTTCTCTGTGTAGCCTTGGCTGTCCTAGAACTCACTCTGTAGCCCAGGCTGGCCTCATACTCAGAGATCCACCTGCCTCTGCATGCTATGCTAACACCTGGCTTCAAGTATTTCAAGTGACCATCTTTCAATCCTTTTTAACACAGTTCAACTATAAGATATACGTTTGCCTCCAAAATCCAGAATAACGCATCTTCCTCAGATACAAGTGGCCAACAATGAAGACAGTTTGTTAAGTAGCTGCCAAGTTCAACTTGTGTGTGGATGGGAGGGTGTTCACACTTGACTATTCAGAGGAAGAGGGAGAAAGATGTGTCCTTATTGACGTAACTTACTAGTAGCAACAAAAATGGGTGTGCGATTAACAGGTGGAAGAAAACAAAACAAAACAAAAAAGACAGCCAAGGAACTTTAACTGGAGAAAACTAGAATTAGAGAATTGAATGAAAAAGCCCTCCACGGTGCAAACTAGTGCACTTTAACCCGGAATCTTTCCGTTCCGGATGTTAAGTTTGAAAATAACAAAACCCTACGTAAGGAAGCCCAGAAAAGAACACACGAAAAATAGCCATACCTAAATTTTCTCCTTCTTCAATGCGCGACAGACACTGCATAACCCGCAGCAACCGGGACACCGTATGCTCCTTCCCCAAAGGCCTGACAAGCAACGCTGGGAAAGAAGACACGGTTGGCTCCACGAGCCCCGGACCCCAAGTCATGCCCCCACAGACCTTGTCCTCCCCGCGGCCCGGGCCGGCCCTCACCCTGCATGATGTCCCGGATCTGCCTGAAGTCCCGGTACCGGCTACTCCGAAAGGCCCGCAGCGCCTCGTGGAAGTAGAACTTGAGCACCCAGCGGTTCACCGCCTCCTCCAGCCGAGCTTCCCCCGCGCCCCTCTCGGCCGCGCCTCCCAACCCGGGCTCGTGCCGCCCCCGTCGAGCCCGCCCGCCGCTGCGCGATGCCCGTCGGCTCGCCGCCCGCCCGCTGCTCTCGCTGCTCCCGCCTCCTCCCGCCATCGTGTTCGACCGCCGCGCGCCCTCCCCGCCCTCCCGGCTGGGCCGTTTCCTTGGCTGTGACGCCATCGGGTCACGCACAACGCCCGGGCCGGAAGCAGGGCCCGCTGTCCCGGCTCCCGCAGCCATGATCCTGACGGGGTTCCAAGCCGCCCGCGGGCTTCTGGGAGGGAAAGGACCGATGTGGAGGGGGTCCACCCACTTCCTCGGCATCCGTAGTTCCCGGTGTGTCTGCTGCAATGCTTGCTGGGGATTGGAGTCCACATAGCCCAGCCAGGCGCGCTAGTTTGAAGACTAGGCTGCAGACTTGGGACCCTGTAAAGAATATGAAAAATAAGCGCATGCATAGTGTTAGACATTTCGCAAATTGTGAAAAGCAGTACAGTAGAAAAAAATTACTTTGTTTTGAGACAGAGTCTCACTGTGTATCCCTGGTTGGCTTGGAACTTAAGACATAGACCTCGAACTCTGCGTCTGTTTAGCAGTCCTGAGGTTAAAAGATAGTGCCAACATGGCCAGCCTTTTCTTCTTTTTTCTTTCTAAAACCTGGGTTTGTTCTGGAAATCAACTCGGGTCCTCGTCATTCTAGACCAAGCACTTTATCAACCATGCACTGTCCCCAGCCACCTGATAAAAATGTATTCTAAGACAGCTCCCTGGCAAAGTTGCCCACACGAGTTTTGAACTCACTTTAGAGCCCAGGTACAACAAGGCTTTGGAGTCACTCTCTAAAGCAGTCCTAGTTGTGGTAATCCAAGCTGCTTGGTGACCCCAGTCTGTTCGTCTTGCTTAACAGGAGTTAAACTATCTGCCTTCATATCCTGATAGGTCTGCTTGTTATTGTGTAAACCTTGAGCAAGTTACTTCCCCATTCGAGTACCTGTGCCCCTTTCTGTCAAGCGTACATAATAGAGGTACATCGTGGAAATTGTATTAAAATGAGCTGAGTTACTGTTTTTGATTCCTGTAGCTCAGGGTTCAACAAATTGTGTGTGTGTGTGTGTGTGTGTGTGTGTGTGTACACGGAGATCCTAGGATAACTTTTAGAAATTGGTTCTCACCTTTCATTATGTGTGTCTGAGGGACTGAAATCAGGTCATCTGGCTCAGTCTTTGGCAAGCGTCTTTACCCACTGAACCATCTATCTTGTTGAGCATGGATTCCAAGTGCTTTTAATGAACTCATCTAGTGCGTGCTTGGAAAATCTGATTTTTTTTGGGGGGGGGGTATTTTCGAGACAGGGTTTCTTTGTGTAGCCCTGGCTGTCCTGGAACTCACTCTGTAGACCAGGTTGGCCTCGAACTCAGAAATCCGCCTGCCTCTGCCTCCCAAGTGCTGGGATTAAAGGCATGCGCCACCACTGCCCGGCCGAAAATCTGATTTTAAGCTTGGTGCAGTGGTCCATGCCTTTACACTGAGTGTAAATGTTATAGCACTAAGGGGAAAGTATATTGGTAGTCAAGAGCCAAGGAACACCCCAAGGTCACACTATAGAACAAACCTCACACACCAGAGATTTATTGGGAAGGAAGAACCCAAGCTCAGGCGAGAGGCAGCAGGATACTGAGCAGAAGACAGGGTTTATGTAGGGTTTCTTGGGGGTGAGAGTGGAGTGTTCCAGGGTGAGTTTTCAAGTCCAGAGCTTGAGTTTTTTATTCTGTAGGGTGGGGGCTGGCTGGGTCCAGCCATTCGAGCAGTTAGAGTGTTCTGTGGGTGGAACTGGCGGTTGCAGATCCTCAGGGGTGAAGTCTTACTACTGTTTTACAGCTCTGCTCTGGCAAGGGAAGATTTCTCTAGAAAAAGTATTACAGCTCTGCTTCAGCAGGGGGAAATTTTCACAATTGAAGGTGTTACAGCTCTCTTCTGGGAAGAATCCTGTCAATCAGGACAAAGACTACCACAAAAATCACACTGTACAACAAACCTCACACAAGAGATGTATTTGGGAGAGAAAAACCCAAAAGGCTTGGCTCGGCTTGGCTCGGCTTGACTCGGCTTGGCTCTGCTTGGGTGAGAAGCAGCAGCGAGCTGAACAGAAGGAAGACTTTATACATGGTTTCTTGGGGTAGGGGGTGGAGCTTTCTAGTGTGGACAGTTCCAGAATGTGGATTGGTGGGCTTTCAAGGAAGTGTGTCACTGTGAAGGCAGGGTTTTGAGGTCTTAAATGCTCAAGCTATGCCCAGTGTGAAACATATCCAGTTTCCTCCTTGCAGATCAGATGTAGAACTCTCAGCTCCTTCTCCAGCACTTTATCTGTCTGGATGTTGCCACACTCCCCACCATGATGGTAATGAACTAAACCCCTGAAACTGTAAACCAAACCCAAATTAAATGTTTTCTTTTATAAGAGTTACCTTGGTCATGTACCTTGGTCATGGTGTCTCTTCACATCAATAAAATCCTAACTAAGACAATATATGTACAAATTTAGGAAGCCTCAGTGTCAGGATACTATATGAGCCCTCTAATGGCTCTGGATGTTACTTGTCCCTCCCCAGAGTCCTTCCATTACCTATCCCCTCCACCTGCTCCCCATTTAATCCTCCCATTCCAGTCTCTTCCCTCTCTCCATAACATATTCTATTTTCCCTTCCTTGCGAAATCCCCCTCCCCAAGTCTTTTTCTAGGTATCTAACCCCCTGTGGTTACATGGACTAACACCCGTAAGGCAGACTTAAAAGCTAACCACCACATAAAAAAGAAAACACCCATATTTGTCTTTCTGAGCCTGGGTTATGTCACACGGATGATTTTTTTTCTTTCTAGCGCCATCATTCACTTGCAAATTTCATAATTTTTGACAGCTGAATAATATCCTATTGTGTAACTGTACCAGAATTTCTTTATTCAGTCCTCTGTTGATGGACATCCAGGCTGTTTCTAATTTCTGGATATCATGAATAGCACAACCAGAGTCTGACGAGCAAGGGTCTTTGTAGTAGGATGCACAGTCATTTGGGAACATGCTCAAGAGTGGCGGAGCTGGATTTTGAGGTAGATCTATATTTCCAGTTTCCTGAGAAACCACCACACTGGTTTCCATAGTAGCTATACAAGTTCACACTCCTACCAACAATGAATAAATGGCATCCTCACCAGCTTGAACTGTCATTTTTTTATTGATTGTGGCCATTCTGACAGATGTGAGATAAAATCTCAAAATCATTTTAATTTTCTTTGATAGCTGAAGATATTAAACACTTCTTTTTAAGTATTTGTCTGCCATATGTGTACATCTTTTGAGAGGTCCCTGATTAAAAAAAAAAGGGCAACAGAACTAAAGATTTACTTATTATATATAAGTACACTGTAGCTATCTTCAGACACACCAGAAGAGGGCATAGGATCTCATTACAGATGGTTGTAAGCCATCATGTGGTTGCTGGGATTTGAACTCATGACCTCTGGAAGACCAGTCAGTGCTCTTAACTGCTGAGCTATCTCTCTGACCCCTCTTCCCCATTTTTTAAAACTTGTTTTTTGTTTGGGCTTTTGTTTGTTTGGGCTTTTTTTTTGTTTTTGTTTTTTGAGACAGGGTTTCTTTGTGTGTCCTAGAACTCACTCTGTAGACTAGACTGGCCTCAAACTCACAGGGATCTGTTGTGACCATTTTGGAATTTTGGTTTCTTTAAAAAACAAAAATATTAGTGTGTGTGTTTTAGTCTCAGGTGTGGGATATGGGGCTGCTTCAGATTGTCCACAGCAGCTGACTATGATTTGTCTGGTGCTCTAGCACAGGTGTGACTTTGCCAGCAGCAGATAGTTTCTGAGGTTGTGTGATGTTTGGAATTCTGGGGACTTTTCAGAGGCTGTATAAATGCTAGAGACCTACGAGGTGGAGCAGGCTGTTGGTTGTGGTTTGTTCAGTAGTCGTGTATAGATCAAGCTTGCTCCAAGGAACTCAATGCCCCTAATCAGCAGGAAGTAGTCTAACAATAATGTCACCCCCCTTCCTTTCTATTCTTTTCTCTCTTATCTAGTGTTAGGGGGTTGAAAGAGAGGAAAAGGGGTGGAGAAGGTGGAAGAAAGAAGAACCCATAAAGTAGCAAAACACCCGCTACAGAGATCAGCAAGAACTAGGATTAAAGGCACATGCCACCACCGCCCAGCAGTTTGTTTTCTCAATATTCTTTTTGTTTAGTTCTTTATATAGTTTTGATATTAAGTCTCTGTCAGACATGTAATTAGTAGAGATCTCTTCCCATTCTGTAGCCTGCCAATTTGCCTGTGTGAAGATGTCCTCTTCCATACAGAAGCTTTTCAACTTCATGAGATCCCACTTAGTACCAAGCACTCTTCTTTCTTTCTTCTCTCTTCCTCTTCCTCTCTCTTCCTCTTACTCCTTCTTCTAGAGACAGGATTTCTGTAACCTCCCTCAGCCAAAAGCAGCCTGATTCAGACCTTGTCTTGCCACAAAGCAGTTAGCCCACCTAGGATGAAACAAGGAAGCCCTTTTTGTTCTGCTGCTTCTCTGCCCCTTTTGAAGTTCCTGCTAGGAGCAGCCACCTGCTGAGTTCCTGAGTACCTTTGCCAGGCTTTTCTGCTAGCAACCAGATGCTAATTTGCCCACAAGATCCTGGCTTACTAGGGGATTGGTTTCCCCTGCTTACTTAATTCTCACTTGGGAGGCAGAGGCAGGTGGATTTCTGAGTTCAAGGCCAGCCTGGTCTACAGAGTGAGTTCCAGGACAGCCAGGGCTATACAGAGAAACCCTGTCTAAACAAAAACAAAAACAAAAACAAAAACAAAAAACAACCCAAAAAACAAAAAACAAAAACAAAATACACATTGGACCCTGACTGGGTCTCATTATTTCTTTCGCAGCCCGATTCTCTTAATTTCCCAGGCTCCTTCCTCTCTTCCAGAGAGCCGGTTCATGTAGCTGCTGGCAGCTACCACAGGTTTCTTTGAGTAACGGCTCTGGCTGTTCTGGAACTTGATTTGTAGATTGGGGCTGGCCTTGAATTCACAGATGTTTAGTCAGGGTTCTCTAGAGTCACAGAACCTATGCAATGTCTCTCTCTATATTAAGGAAAATTATTGGAATGACTTACAGTCTGCGGTCCAACTAACTCAACAATGGGCAGATATGAATGAACAGGAAATCCAAGATTCTAGTAGTTGCTCAATCCCATGAAGCTGGATGTTTCAGCTGGTCTTTTGTAGAAGCTGGAATCCTGAAGAAGTAGGCTCCAACAGATGTGCTGGCAACTAAGTGCAATCAGGCAAAGAAGAAGAATGCCTTCCTCCTTCCATTGTCCTCATGAAGATCCCCAGCAGCAGGTATGGCCTAGATTAAAAGTGGGCACCACTATGCCTGGACCTAAACTGTGCTTTATTTGGAACTTGCTCTGTCCCAGGCTAGCCTTGAACTCAGAGATCTGCCTGCCTCTGTCTCCTGGATTAAATTCGTGCAGCACCTTGCCTGGGCATAAGCTTTTCATGGCCACTATGCCTCAAGGTCAGATCAAAAGTTTGTTTCTTCCTTCCTCAAGATCTAGATCATGGGCATGTTCTCCATTTCTGGATTGTAGTTCATACCAGATACAGTCAAGTTGACAACTGGAAATAGCCATCACAATCCACCCCTTGTCAAGTTGAAACAAATCATATCTCATGTCCAAAGGGAAACAATAACCAGGTCATAAATACTCCTAACATGACATAACTATCCTACATATAACTGTAAACACATTGTAAATTTAGAATAGGTCAAAGTCTCTTGGGAAACATCCTTTTCATAACAAAATAAAATAGAAGCATTCATGTAACTATAATCCTTGTTTCTGCAACTGGTCCTGTGCCCTTAGCTGGTATTTATAACTACCTTCCTCAGCTACTCGTTATGTATTTCCTCCACCTTCTGCAAGCACCTCAGCAGGCCTTGGCTCTTTTTCTGGAGGAATGACCCATACCTTCATTTCTGATGGGTCTGTGCCCTTTGTCATCCTGCTTGGATTAGGCTGTTGTAGTTTCCCATTGACTTTAATCACATGACAAGGTAATACTAAGAGATGCCCTAAGGGATCTCCTGCACTCCAGACATAATCCTGCTTACTTCCATTGTGGAGAGGTAATCCAACTTCCCCATGGTAATCTGGATCTATCTCCTCCTAACACTGTTATTCCTTTCTTAGCCTGTTGGTTTAAGGGCATTAGAAGCCCAAAGTGACCAGGGGGGAGTCTGAGCTTCCAGTTCAATGGAATGTTTGTTGTGGCTCCTGATAGGGACCCTCCTTGCTCTGGAACTAAAACTTCCAGAGCAGCAGAACTTAGGGTTGCAGGAACAGTAAGCAAGAACCTTCCTAGTGGGTCACTAGGAGTGGTGGTGAGTGGAACTATTCCCTTTTCCACCCCTTGATTCCTGGACCCATGGATCCTAGCTGTGGGAGAAACTGTACCATATATTGGACTTTGATTCAAAGCATATTCTGCCTTTTGGAGAACTCTGTCCCAGCCCTCCAGGTTCCTACCACCTAATTGGTGCTGTAACTGTTGCCTTCAAAAGACCACTTCATCTTTCTATCAGGCCAGCTGCTTCAGGATGGTGGGGAACATGGCAAGACCAGTAGATTCCATGATTGTGGGCCCACTGTTGCACTTCTCTGGCTGTGAAATGAGTTCCTTGGTGTCTTAGTCAAGGTTTCTATTCCTGCACAAACATCATGACCATGAAGCAAGTTGGGGAGGAAAGGGTTTATTTGGCTTACTTCCACATTGCTGTTGATCACTAGAAGAAGTCAGGACTGGAATTCAAGCAGGTCAGGAAGCAGGAGCTGATGCAGAGGCCATGGAGTGATGTTCCTTACTGGCTTGCTTCTCCTGGCTTGCTCAGCCTGCTCTCTTATAGAACTCAAGACTTCCAGCCCAGAGATGGCACCACCCACAAGGGATCCTACCCCCTTGATCACTAATTGAGAAAATGCCCCACAGCTGGACCTCATGGAGGCACTTCCCCAACTGAAGCTCCCTTCTCTGTGATAACTGCAGCCTGTGTCAAGTTGACACACAAAACCAGCCAGTACAATTGACCCCTTGTCAGCTTGACACACAAACACATCACTATTAAGCCTCAACCCTTATTTTCTTATTTATCCCCAAGATCTAAAGTCCCACAGTCTTTACATATTAAAAGTTCAATCAATTTAAAATGTCCAATATCTTTTAAAATTCAAAGTCTCTTTACTGTGGGCTCCACTTATATACATTCTTCCTTCAAGAGGGAAAAATATCAGGGCACAGTCACAATCAAAAGCAAAACCAATGTCTGGGATCCAACTCACAATCTTCTGGGCTCCTCCAAGGGCTTGAGTCACCTCTTCAGCTCTGCCCTTTGTAGCACACATCTTGTCTTCTGGGCTCCAGATGCCTATACTCCACTGCTGCTGCTGTCCTTGGTGATCATTGCATGGTACTGGCATTCCCAAAACACTGCTGTAACTAGGCTTTACCAATAGCCTCTCATAGACTGTCTTCATGGTGCCAAGCCTCAACTTCTTTGCATGACACCTTCAGTCCTGGGCCATCAATTGCAAACTGAGCTGTACCTTCACTTACGACCTTCCATGGCCTCTCTCTGTGCCGAGCCTCAGCTGCTCTTCATGACCCCTTTGTGCTGTCAAAACCAGCACCACCTGGGTGACTCTTGCACATTACCAAGTCCTGCTGCAGCACAAGGTACAACCTTGTGCTATCTCTGGAACACAACCTCTTAGTACTCTCAGAAAACACTTCCCAGAAGATGTCACCTCAGTGATGCTGGTCTCTTCTTAATCACCGCTAATTTCTTAGCTCCAGCTAACCAGCATCAATAGTCCCAGTAATGTAAAGTTTTCACTTTAGTAGTTCTGATATCTTGTTAATCACAGCTGATACTTCAGCCCCAGCTAACCAGAACCACAGAATCTTCACAATCAAAACAACATGGCCCTGATAAGAGTCTTTAATCTTCCCTCTGAAATTTCACAAGCCAGGCCTCCATCTCTGCACTGTTCACTTGATCACTAATTGAGAAAATGCCCCACTGCTGGACCTCATGGAGGCACTTCCCCAACTAAAGCTCCCTTCTCTGTGATAACTGCAGCCTGTGTCAAGTTGGCACACAAAACTAGCCAGTACACTTGGTCAGAAGCAGTATTGTGTGGAATACCATGATGGTGGCTAAGGCATTCTGTGAGTCCACGGATGGTGGTTTTGGCAGAAGCATTATGTACAGGAAAGGCAGATCCATAACCAGAATAACTAACTACTCCAGTAAGAACAAAATGTTGTCCTTTCCACGGAGGAAGTGGTCCAATGTAGCCAAACTGCCACCAGGTTGCTGGCTGGTCATCTTGAGGAACAGTGCCATATCTGGGGCTCAGTGTTGGTCTCTGCTGTTGGCAGATCTGGCATTCAGCAGCAGCTGTAGCCAGGTCAGCCTTGGTAAGTGGAAGTCCGTGTTGTTGAGCCCAAGCATAACCTCCATCTCAGCCACCATGGCCACTTTGTTCATGTGCCCATTGAGCAATGACAGGGATGGTTGGGGAAAGAGGCTGACTGTCCACCAAACGGGTCATCTTATCCACTT
>JADRCD010120667.1:0-25738 GCA_019843815.1 Montemys delectorum
GCTAAACAGTTCCCTTCTTTTCTTATTTAATGTCCAGACATCCTGGGAGGAACCACCAGGACAATTGTTAACACACACAGAATTTTACTGCCTTTTAGAAAAAGGGTTCGTCACAAGCTGATGATGCAGGTACACTTCCTCTGAGAAAAAGCAACCTTTGGGCATGGGCTCAGTGAATACAATCTAACCCTGGGCAGTTTCAAGACATCCATAAATTTGCTTGGGGTGCCCCCCAATAGTTGAATGTTCTATTGCCTTTCCCATTTCAAGGCCTGGAGAAGTCGAGTGACTTGCTCAACACACACATTTGTGAGACTCGGAGGGTACAAAGACTCAGACCCTATTCCTAGTCTCTAGCACTAAAGGCGTCATGACATTTCATGGGTATCCTAGAGACAAAGGAGGAGTACTTCCAGAGTCCTGTGCCACAGCTGCTGCAAGAAAACCCAGGGCATACCTGAGGGAGTTGTGCATGGCATTTCAGCATCCTTTGGGTTTCTATTGTGATAATGGTGATGATTCACAGTGGCCCTGAACATTTGTATAGTGCTTTGCAGCTCTGTTTGTTCATTACTAGAAAAGTAGCTTTAAAAAGCAACAGGTTCTCACAAAGATACTCCTATGGGGGACCACGTAGGCACAGTGATCTCTATTACATTAATTGTACAGTGGAAGAAAAGAAAATTCACATGACTCCCAAAGGTCCCACGGCCAGAGAATGGCAGAAGAAATTTGAATTCTAGCTTCTACCCCATGCTTGCTCTTCTGGTCACCACTGGCCATGTGAGCTCAGTTCTGTCCATGTCAGCCAGTTGCTATTTATTGAACCCACAGCTCCCAAACCAGACAGCACACCAGACCTGTTGATAAGGTTTCCTGAAATCCAGGCTATGTCCTCACCAGATCTTTTGCGTCAGGGCATGGGGAAAAGGAGGTTGCATGTGTTTTTAAAAGCGTTTCCGGGTGGTTTGATTTGTCTCTTGGTTTATAGACTGCCTGGTACTATCTTCACTCTGCGTGGCTGAAATGGCTCTGCATGGTAATGCAGATCCTACCTGTGTGCTGTGTTTGTGCTACCCAGGCTCTGATGGATTCACTGGTGTCGATATGCCAAGGTTCACTTTGCCTTCTAGCCTCCTTCTCATCTTATAACTAAAGGAAACAAGTGACATATTGTATGCATTGTGTGACACTATTCCTGGGGAGACACAAGCAAACATCTACTCACCTCTAAGGAACCAAGGGCAGACCAAAGTACTGACACCGTAAAGTCGAACTTGGTGGGATGAATTTTACTGAGGTTACTTAGAGAAGTGTAAGTGACAGGTTACTTAGAGGAACATGCCTGATTCAAAGGTAGCATCGTCAAAGCCCACCTTTGCGTGAGTAATGATGACTCATAAAACCCAGACACTGCCGGGCGGTGGTGGCGAACGCCTTTAATCCCAGCACTTGGGAGGCAGAGGCAGGTGGACTTCTGAGTTTGAGGCCAGCCTGGTCTACAGAGTGAGCTCCAGGACAGCCAGGACTACACAGAGAAACCCTGTCTTGAAAAACCAAAAACCAAACCAAACCAAAACAAAACAAAAAACAAAAACAAAAAAAACTCAGACACTGTTCAACAGGTTGGAGAATATATTTTCCAGGCATCTAGGGGAATCTGTACTGCTTACAAGCAACTTATCTGATCTCTAGCTTCCAGGTAGATCCCCTGAGACCATTTCTCTAAAGCCTTTACTACTTACATAACCTTGTGTAGGGAGGGGCCTAGTTAATCTGGTCAGTTTCAGGGACTTCCTGAAGCTTTTGAGTTATCTACTTCTCCTGGCAGATTGCTTCACCTTGCTTTAGAACATTCTGTGTCTTTTGGAGCTTTCCCTTGAAGATGGAAGGTTTTATCTTTGGAGGAAATTGTTATATATCAGACCAAAGTGAAGAAAATGGACAAGCCCTAGTTGACATTTAATTAAATAAATGTCTCATTTATTTTCTATCTAAGAAGTAAAGTTTCTTGGGGACCATTTTCAGGTAAAATAAAGAATCTAGAGAAAACAATGTATCTTTAAAAAATTCCAAAAATTATAACTTTATTTTCAGGATATAAAAAAATTCTCATTCACTTTATTTACTCAACAAATATTTATTAGCACCTAGTAGGGAACATTGCCCCATCTTCTGCCAACTTGGTGTTGAACACAACAGATAAAATCCATGCTTTTACATGGCTTCCATTTGACTGGAAGAGATGGAAAATAATAAGTATATAATTCAATAATAATAAATAATAATAAAATTGTGTTATAAATATCATGAAGAAAAAAAGGTCAAAGAACTGGAGACTGGAAAGGGTGTTGATTAGGATCAGAGAGCTGGAAACCCCAGTTTTAGTAGTTGAATTCCTGGTATCTTAGGTAGTTTGGGCAGATAAACAGAACAGTAGAGTAGGTATAAAGACGGGAAATAAAAACAATAGAAGCCAACAGTGTAAAGAAATGTTCCTTCTTTATATCTGAGTTTCACATAAACTGTTTAGCTGCTACTTTTAAGGCCTAGGACTTGATGAATGATGTTGAAAATGGCAAGTGATTCTTTGTTATATAAATGGGAGAAATTATTTTAGCTCATTCACTTGGAAACATCTTAAGTGGAATGAACTAAACAAGTTGTTTCTAAGGTGTCCAATTGAAAAAATTTCCCCAAAAGTTGTGCTTAAACATAGCTGAAATACTGAATGAGGATTCTATGTCAGATTATTGGTTACACTATGCTTGAGAATAAAAATATGTAAAAGACACAGTCTAACCCTCAGTGATGAGGATAGTGGTCATGAATTGAGAAGGTCATTGAAGGTGAAGTGGATGTGGTGAAGGAGGAGCCTCAAAATCATAGTCTGTGGAGGAAGGGCAGGGTACTAGTGAAGAAGGACAGAAAGTGATGTCAGTAATCCCTCCATTCTGCCAGAACTCAGGTAGAAGCAGGTGGGTAAGCTGAGGTGGAGAGGCAGGCAAACCACAGGTCTGCCTCTTATACTTTGTCTTCTGCCCATAGCAGATACCTGCAGTTTTTAAATAAATTTGGATCATGGGTGAGTCCCAGCTTAATGACTTTCTACTGGTGCAAAGATGACATACCTTCAATAGAAATGACTCTCCCAAGTTGTGAATGTTGCTCTTTTCCTGAGACAGTAGCATGTAGTCTGATTCTCTTTTGAGATCTCTTAGTCTCCCTTGAGCAGCAGGCATGAGCTGGAGCTCCCAGGCACACACCATCATGGGTGTGGAGTCAACCCATCCTTGACAACAGGCCATTGCCAATGTTGTTGGCTTTTGTTTGTTTGTTTTGCATATTGGTACTTGGAGTTTTCCCATCGACCATTTCTTTGAAACATCCAGCTGTATATATGAAGTAGCTTTCACTTCATTATAAAACAGACTTTCTATCAGATAATCATGCCCAAGCATGGGCTAATGTAACAGAGCACATTTAAGGTATCCTTGATATGAGCAGGATCTTTGACAGGATAGGTATATTACATGCATTTTTAACTTACAATGTTTTAAAATCCTGATTGGTCATTTGCACATAGCCCCGTGATCTTAACTCAAGGTTTATCTACACGTAAATATGTGAATTTTTTCTTTAATTTCTGTATCTATGCTTTTAGAAAAAATGTGTATGGGTGTTTTGCCTAAACATATGTTTGTGTATCAAGTACATACCTAGTGCCTGAGGAGGCCAGAATAGGGCGTCAGTCCCCTGAAGCTGATGTTTCAGATGGTTGTGAGCCACTATGTAGATGGTGGAAATTGAATCTGGCTGCTTGCAATAACAGTGCTCTGAACCCCTGGACAATCTCCCCAGACTCATATCTTCACTTTTAAAATGACTTTGTTCAAGAACGATTCTTACATGGACAGTCACAAAGAGCATGAGGTCATCCATGGCTTATAGAAATGGCTCTTGCTGAGTTAGCATCTGTACATGAGCTCCCAGGGATTCCTCTCTTCCTGTGCCTAAGGCCTCTTCACTGTTAGCCTGGGTGCAATTGCTTGGATTTGCAGATTTGAAGTTAAATAGACTATGGTGGACTTATATGACTTCTTGATTTATTTTTCAGGAGGCATTTAGCCAATAGTTACTTTTTAAAGTTTTCTTACTAAAAAAAGAGAGCTACACAATGCCTCAGCAGCTGCCTATATTAACTTGAAAACATTTATTCATAACCTGTGTACCAGGTACTTGATAAATAAAAACAAATAAGCTAACATGAATTCTTTCAAAGAGTTGACAAATGTTAACAACTTCTTAAATTTATTGTAAAAAGCTTTCTAATCCTATGGTTTTACTATAGTTCCAGTAGTGGCTTAATTTTCTTTCAGTTCTTTAATTGTGCATTAGTTCAACTTCTCATAGAAAGCTGAATTAATGTTTGTAACGTACTGACAAGAGTTCAGGGGAAGAGAGAGAAGCCAGAAGAAAAGTCCTAATTCATGGCGCACAACTCCAATTCCAGAGTCTTCCCTGAACAGCTGCATTGTAACACTTGCCCTTTGTGTTCACATGGTTGCTCTCTGGAGTCTTCAGACATCCATGGTCGCCCGAGGGCCTCTCAAATGTCACCAGGGCAACAACAAAGTGGCACGCATGAAGTAGCTGCTCTGTGGCTGGTCTTGAGGAGAAGCATTGAACTGGATTCTTGCATCACAAATTATCTGCATATGAAAGGCTCTAGACCATTAGTGGAAAACAACTGCAAACAGTGTGGAGCTTGATCCCGCTGGTCACTGCTAAGTCACCTCCCCCCCCCCCCCCCCCCCCCCCCTCAAGAGATCCAGTTGTGACCTTGTCCTCAGCTGGGAATGTGGGAAACAACCCTGCTGTACTTATGACCCCAGGGGAATCATGGGCTAAATTTGGGAAGCTGCTGAGAGGATGCAAGACAAAGTCTGATCTATCTTAGAACTCCATTCCTCTTACTCTTTCTCTCAAAAAGATTAATGAGCTTCTCCACTGGCTGAAACCATTTCTTTCTCCAATAGAGAACCTAGCTAAACCCTCAAGAGTTACTGACTGGGTCCTTGCTTTGGGCAGGAAGGCCTACCAAGCCTGCTATCTGCATCACTTTGATTCATCTTAACGGCCTGTACAGAGAAGTGCCATTAACACCTTCATTAGGATTTACAATGTTCTAGGACTGTGGGCCTGGCTTCTGAAAGATTTACCCAGCTGATCTGCCCCCACAGGTCCTCAGAACTCTGAGTACTGGTATAGGGGAAGCTACTTCCTAGCATGTCAGATACTGTGTTTATGCTAACCTCCTGGTTTATCTAAAAACCATGGAGAGGAATCTTTTATTGGAGGAAAGACACTTGCCACAGAATCCTGGAGAGGCTGCATGTGAATAATAAACAACATGCAGGGTATTAACCAAGGTCCAGCCACAATAAGATCATTCCCTATATACACTGAAATGCTGCCTGCAGGTGACATCACCACCTTGCCCCATTACCCTAACGGCGTGTGATGTTCCTCTCTGGGAACTGCCAGCCTTTGAATCATACAGGAATATAATTCTTACTCCCTTCTGGTATGATTTCAGTTTTGGATTCCCAATGACTAACTGCACTCTTTACACCAGACTAGACCCGGAAAGACCTAATTATCTTAAAGAAAGTCTGTGCTCACAGAGCAGAGAGGTGGCACTGTTGAAATGTGTTTGAAAGGGTGACTTTCCCCTTCCTTAAAAGTTTTATCTATTCATTTACAATGATAACGACAGCATGTTGAATACTGGAAAGTCATCCACGGATACCACTGATGCTTGTAAAGTATACTCAAGAAAGCATTATGAAAGTGTTTTTAGGTACTCATCAGTATGGTTTCTCTGTTGTGTTAGAATCGCAGCTCCAGACAGACCATGCCAGGCCAAAGCGTTCCATGTGAGGTTTATTGTAGGAGAGAAGGCCAAATGTGGTGGCAAAGGAGAAGTGGGGGGAGAGAGAAAGAAAGAGGTCAGAGGGGTCTTCCTTTTATTTTGATAGTGACATAGCTGCAGGTAAAGGTGGGAGGTGAGCCAAGTGGATTCTGGGAATATGGTGGCGGTTACCTTGGCAACAGGTGTGCAGTTTGCTGTCGTCTAGGTGTGTTGTCACTGGGTTCAGAGCCAATCTTGATACCAACGCTCTCAATGTCTTTTTGATGGAGATAACATATATATATATATATATATATATATATATATATATATATAGCAGTTATATGTATTTGAAAGTACAACATTGCTGTAAAATCACATATACAAGGTAGTGTGCTAAACCAGAAACACTCATAAATACCCAACTTTCTTAGGTACATCACCAAAGTTTTTACAATATCTGCTTTATTTTTGCCAGCTATATATTAAACATATATGTTATCAAATATAATACTTACAATCCCAACAGGTCATGGTTACATTCATTTTATTCCCTTGGTCCAACGAAAGTTCATTCAAGTAGGAGAATCTGAGCAAGAACTCCTGGTGGCTTTCTACCCAGTCACAAAGCACCAAGGAGTCAGTTTTCCTCAAATAGAGGTGAAGTAAACAAAGTATGAGGGCTCAGTAAGTCAGGCGTTGATGGGTTGCCAGAACTCCTGTGAGTCCTCTGTATGTGTGGGTCTTGTGTCTGTGAATTCTACCTACCAAAGATTAAAATTACCAGAAGAAAACGAAATTTGAAATTGCTGCATGGGGAAAATTGGTGCCTGGAGCCTTTGGGAGTGAAAGGTTATACAGATCGACGTAGCAGCAGCCAACACAGCATCCCCTCAGAAACTGAGAGAGGACTGTGTGCCTAAGCTGATAGTAAGACCGCCTACGTGGAGACACTTAGGCAAAGTCACTTTATTGATAACCAGGTTTTAGTACAAAAGAAGCACTCTGCCCTTTTAGTGTACACAATTAGCGAGGAAAATTGGCCAGAGGGAGGTCCAGGAGTCTGTATTTAAAACACATGTTCCAGGAAATTAAGAGACAATCGATCCATAGTCCCTCTGTGGAAACACCATTTTATCCCTAAACAGATGCCCTGACATGGTTCCCTCATGTTTTTCCTCCCTAATTAACTGAGCACAGGAAGAAACCAAGCACAATACTTGAAGCCCAGGAACGTGGCAGATAGACTATCAGGTCTGGTTGACCGTACTTTATCTCAAAACGAGCCAAGCCGAAATCTCGTTTCAAATTTAGCCTCTCACCTCGATCACCTCTTTGAAAAGCTTGGTGGGCTGTGAGGTGTCTGACTGAGAGAACCAAGCGCTTCGGACAAACCTCGCCAGGACTTAGCTAGCCCAGGCAGGCGGCCAGAGGGATGCCAGGTGCTCTGAGGGAGGTTTCCTGTTTATTCCTGTTACTTATTTAAAATGGTTTTCTGCATTCTGTGATTTGCAGTGGCTTTGCAAGGGACTTCTTGAATTTTTTTCCCCCACTGAATACAGGGATTGTGTTCTCAGAGGAAAGGGAGGGGTGTAAATCTCCTTTACACTCTTCACAAGTTGATGGCTCATAATTCTATTAATTAGCCTCACCTTTCTGCTTCTCAGGTACAGTGTTCGGCTTCACGGGGCCTTCTGAGACTAGTAAACTACTGAACGTCAAGACAGGAGGTGGTACATGTAACTAGGACTCCACTTCTCTTGCCTGTGCCCCACGCTTCCTTATTTTTGTCTTTGGTGTTTAATATTTGATAAGAAGATTGAAAGAAAAGTGAAGATCGTTCAGATTTTTCTTTAAAATAACTTGGATAAGCCAAACATGCCCACAGCTTTAACACTTGGGAAACAGAAGCCAGAGGATTGTTAAGAGTTCAACGTCAGCCTGGTCTACAGACCACAGAGTGAGTTCCAGGGCTGCCAGGGCGACACAGAGAGACTCTGTCTCTAAAATACCCAAAGCCCACATCATTCTGAAAGCTTTTCTCTCTTTCTTTTCCTCTCTCTCTCTCTCTCTCTTTCATTTCATCTCTTTGTATAGAACACTTGGGTTTCTGGAAGCAGAAGATCCAAAAAGCCCTCTTCCTGTTGGTTCCCTGTAGTGGCCAAAGCCAAAGCCAAGGCCTGAAGCTAAGCCCTCCTTAAGCCTCCAGTTGGAAGCAGCACATCTGCTGCACTGGTAGAGAGTCTCTATCAGCTAGGTGGAGGAGAAGGACAGCAACCAACCTAAAACTTAGAAGCAGCATCCTTTCTATTGTGTGGGGAGGAGGTAGATTAAGTAGGGGAGGGAGGGACAGAAGAAGGGAAGGAGGGAGGGAGGAAGGGAGTGAGGGAAGCAGGGAGAGACAGAATAAAGTTGGATGGCAGTGAAAACTGTCTTGGGGTACGTGAACAAAGGGCAAGTAGAAATGGCTGCTTCTCTCCACAACCTGGAGAAGCACCCATATCCAGAACAGCAGGTTTTGAGGGAAACTTGTCATGGATGCAGACTGATTATGACCCTCACAATGCTCAGGAGGCACATATCTGCTAACTGTTGAAGGGACGTGCTTTCAGATTTCAGTCACTCAGATATCTTAATCCTCCATAAACATACACATCATTCTTTAGAGAAATAAAATCACATGGGGAGGATGTGAGAACCAGCTCCTTCTGAAAAAGATCTACACGAGGAGTTTCAAGCGATGTTTTTTTTTTTTTTTATGAAGAATTTGTAGATTTCTTTTTTAAAAAGCAGTCATGATCACCTTGACTTTGAACCTCAAATTCTCCCTCTTTAACTCCAAGTTTGGGGTTTGTGTTTAATGGAGTTGGTTCAGAAGAATAACATACTCACAAAATCTATTTAGAGTTTGGATTCTGGATAAAATGGCCCTGTTTCTAAATTAGGTATGAGCCCTCACCCTGGACATAAGGAGCTTTTGTTGTGTAGACTTGAAGAATTTCCCAGCTGGGGCAATGCCAGTTCATAGATTCAGACAGATGGATCTTGATGGGTGTCTGCAATGCGCACACTCCCTTAGCAAATGTTTTTGAATATTCTCAAGTAACATGCTTAGCTTGAAAACAAATATGGGATTGCTTATTTTAGAGTCAGTGGTAATTATTATCATTCGTAGAGTGTAAAAATGCACATTCTGTTTTTTGCATCATAGAGTGCTAAGTTCGGATGTCACGTTATAGTTCTAGATCCTTCTCGGTGTTGAACACATATAGCAAACACACTTTGAATCTGAAACCCAGCGTTTGGCCATTGTGAAGGATTGCGCTTGTTTGCTTGTTTGTTTGTTTGTTTGTTTTTGCTTCCCTTTGCCCAATGTCAGTATTCATCAGCAGTGGAAAAGGCTTCATGAAATTGCCCAGAAGAATTCAAGGTCTAGTCTGGTGTTTTTCCTCAATGGAGTCTGTGAAGGCGATGGAACTAAATCAGAAGGGAATTGTACTGGACCAGCGATCAGATGGACCCAGGGAGATAGGGAGGGAGAGTTTCTTTTTTTCTCTCTTTTTTTAACTATTTATTTATTTATTTTATATTCTTATTAGATATTTTCTTTATTTACATGTCATATGACATCTCCCTCTGAAAAAAAGAAAAAAAAGAAAAAGAATAATAATAATAATAAAAACCCCTGTTCCCTTCCCCCTCCCCCTGCTCACCAACCCACACTCTCCTGCTTCTTGGCCCTGGCATTCCCCTACACTGGGGCATAGAGTTTTCACAGGACCTCTGGGTCCTCTGAAGGGAGAGTTTCTAACTGAGACATTTTGTACCCAGAGACTCTTGAGAACACCAGCTGCACCTCTTCCCATCGTTGCCCCTAAACATCATTTTCTCCCGGTATTAAGCAAATTGAGTGCCAGAGAATCCAGCTGAAAATGTAGAAAACCAAGAAAGCAGACAGCTGGAAACAGGGATTTGAAGTTGATATAATTAGAACATAAGTACATGCATTAATATTCAGCGGGCCTCTTTAGGGGAAGGCATTTTGCTGGGTTCTATGGCTTAGGTGGAAAAGAGTCCTCATCAGTTTCACGCGCACTCTAGAAGCAGATTGTCCTTGTAAGGTAAACCGCGTATTTAATTGTAAAGTGCTGTAGAAGAAAAGAGTCCTGTGGAGGAGTGCAGGGGTATAGCGGTATATATATGGCACATTTCAGCAGCAAAGAAATGTGGCTCAGAGTGGCCCTGGGGAGGCAAGGCTGGACTTCACCCCAAAGAACCAATGTGAGATTGGATTGCTGGGCAGGCACCGTTAATCCTCGGCAACTCTCTTTACTTCATATTGTTGCTGGGCCCCGCAAGGTAGTTCTGGAGGGAGGTATTCATCTTCTACTTGGAAGAAAACAGTTGGAACTTGGGCAAGTGAGATGTTTCATCCAGTAAAGGTGCCTGCAGCCAGCCAGAGGACCTGGTCGAGTTTGATTCCCGGTAACCACGTGGCGGGAGAGGAAAAGCAACTCCTGAGCAAAGTTCATACCTGTGTCTGCATCTGTATTTCAAGGTTTCTTTTGAATCAGTGTGGAGGATTAATAAATTTATACTATGGCTTCCTCACAATGGTCTGGCAACTCTAACTAGTTTATAACTGTAGCCTTAGACTACTATTATAATAGTAACTGTATCTAGAGATAGTAGGTATCTCTAGAGACCTTGTGGTGGTGTATCCTTTCAAAAACATTCTTCAGATGATTGGGATTGTAGAGTATGTTTTATGCTTTTGTAGACAGTCATTTCTTCCTTTTTAAGTTATGGACAGCTTAGCTTGTAAAGAGAAAATGCATCAGATCTTTTTGAATCAACATAGAGGGCTTTTCAGAACCTTCTGCATCATAGGCTGGCACGTCTGCGGCTTCTGCATAGCATCTGTGAGGTGAACAGCTGTCAGGGTCTCTCTGCAGGCCTAGCATTTGTTGCTCTTTTCAGATAGCTGACATTTTTATGAGCAGGTGTAAGTTTCTAAGTTTTATTTGAAGAAAATATAATTTTTTTAGCTATAAAGCATAATTTCTGGTTTATGTGTTGGGAAATGAAAACATCAGATGCGTTTTGATGTATTTGTGGCATTTTAAGGTTCTCAGCCAAACTCTGAAAGAACACTGGCAGGAGGCCCCTCGGTAGTCCAAGGTCTGACTGAGCATATTGTTTCCAACTTGTGTTACTAAGATGCCAGGGTGTTTATTTGTACTCTGTGTACATCGGGAGGAAATACAAGCCATTCTTGTTTGGCTCTCATGTGTCTTGAATCATTATATAAATGAAGATGTTAGATAAGGCCACGAATAGTTATGCAAACTTGGTAAATGAAGAAGATTCTGAAATGGGATACAATGTTTTCCTGGGAGTCCCATACATGCTAGTCTCGACACTTTGATTAACGAGTGGTGAATTGGTGGCGTCCGCTGCCAAACACCTGCTTTATTCAGAACATTCTTCTGCTCGTATGTCATAGCAGCCTTTAAAAGACAAAAAGTGTTAGAAGATGAAGTCTTTTCTTTGTAATGAAACAAAAGCTTATCCAATTTTCTTTTGTAAAAAAGTGTTCCCTATGCTATTGAAAAGATAACAAACTGATCAAAAATTACAAATGCTCTACGTACCGTGTTTCAGAAGTATGGAAAGAACAGTGAAGAACAACTCCTAGCAGCACGATTTATTTATGAGAACACATTGCAGAGGAGATGAACCCATCTGGGGTTCATCTGGGCTAGGGGAGATGGAGATGAGCGATGTGCACTCATGCTCAGGGGTGACATGCAGAGAACAGAAAACCTTGTCTGCAATTTCGCCGTCATGTGATTGCTTGGCTTAAGGCAGGGCGCTCCCTCACTGTTTTTATTATTGTTGTTGTTGTTGATGATGATGACGATGATGATGTTGTTGTTGTTATTCACTTTACATCCTGATCGCTTCCCCGCCCAGTCCTATTCCCAGTCCTACCCCCTCCTCCTCCTCTTCTTCTCCCCTTCTCCTCTGAGAGGGTGAGGCTCTTCTGAGTATCCCCCCACCCTGACACATCAAGTCTCTGCAGGAATAGGCACTTCCTCTCCTCTGAGTCCAGGCAAGGAAGCCCAGCTGGAAGAATATATTCCACAGACAAGTGACAGCTTTAGGGACAGCCCCTGCTCCAGTTGTTTGGGATACACATATGAACACTGAGCTGTTCATCAGCTACATATGTGTGGGGGATCAAGGTTCAGCCTGTGCTCGTACTTTGGACGGTGGTTTGGGTGCTCCATCACTTTTTTCATCTTTAAAATGAAGCTGATAATCCATTCGTGAGAGAATATGTAACAGTAACAGCATGGTGTAAGTAAAGTGTTTAAAGTACTAGCTCTTAATATTTATTATTGTCAGAGACACCCCACATCAAGCTTGAGATGCCTGGGACCCATGAATGACAAGGAAGAAAAACTTGCCGAGAGCACTGTATTTCAGAGCGCAGGACAATGGCCTCTTGTGGGCCCCAGAATGAGTAAAGGCCCCAAGGCCTGCTTCTTTGGTGCAAGCAACTGATGATGTCATTTCTGCAATTATTCTTAGTATTCAATATTTTCTTTATCTATTTACTATTCTCTCTCTCTTTCTCTCTCTTTCTCTCTCTCTCTCTCTCTCTCTCTCTCTCTCTCTCTCTCTCTCTCTCTCTCTCTCTCTTTCTCTCTCTCTTTCTCTTGATTAAACTGGTATATAGTAACCTGGCAAGATCTAGTAGGAGCCCGCTTGATATCCAGAAATTAGATGTTACCAATAATATTAAAGTGAAGGTTGTTCATGAATTCAAGAGAAATGTATGTTACAGTCATTTGCTTGAGGTGGAAGTGAGAGTAACCTAGAGCTGCAGGCAGAGATGAGTAATTCTGCAGCTGTCCTCCCAGGCTTATTCTCAATTCTGTATAATAAAAATAGGATATTTTTGTTATAAAATTGAGGATGGAATAATATACAGATATTTCCCAGAGAGTTAGCAATGGGTTCCTTGGGTTTAGGAACAATGGTGGCCGGCTCCTAGGACTTCTCCATACAGGTTAGGTGTATGGATTTTGTAGACAGACAGATGGAGTCCAAAAATTATAAAGACTGCAGGGTCAGCAGTATGACCTCATATTTGCCCTTTTATGAAACCATATTGTCTCACATATGTCTGAAAGATACTGATTTTGTAACCACAATGCTGCTGCCCCCAACCTCACTGGAGACTGGTGATCGGGAGCTATATAAAAAACATGTGCTTTCTGAGATTGTATGTTCTCTTTCTTCTGTTCTAAATCTGAATTACTCTATGCCACAAGAAAATGTTGGCACAGGAAAACAGAGAAGCATTTATCCACACATAGACCCCCATGAATTTTGTAACCTTATTTCCTTGTATGATTTCAATAAATGGCTGAGGCTAAGTCAAGTGTAGGTGAGCACCCTGACTCCCAAGTTCAAGGGCTCACATGCCAAAACACCAGCCTGTCAGACTTGTATCTCAATTGTGTGTTTTCTTATTCACCCACTAGGTACCCCTAGTCCTTGACAACCCCCGACTCTTGTGGAGGCTGGACCCTGGCCTACTATCACTGTTTTCTTATGAAAGTGATAGAAATCAGGGTGTATAGGTACAGGATGTTCTGTATTCAAGGCACTTCCTAAAAGCCCTAGGCGGCTCTACTGATGACCACGAGATCTGGAAGACTAGAGTTGGATCCCTAGGATGCACAAATGAAGCGGAGCATGGCAGTGCGTGCTTGAAATCCCTGCTACTGGGGGAGAGATACAAATGTATCCCGAGGGCTCCTTGGCCAGCTAGCATCCAGGCAAGTGAGAAACTCTGTCTCAAAAAATAAGGTAACATGGGATTTTTTTTTTTTTTAAGAAAGAAAGGCATATGGAAATACAACTCACATAAAGTGAGCACCCTTCTAAAGTACCCACTGGAGTGGTTTTTAGTGTGTTCACTCACCCCTAAAGGAAATCCCAGGATTTACATCTTATTGTTTCTTTCTCAAACCTGGGAGAACATGAAGCACTCCCTGTCCAGTTGAGTCTAGATACTCCAGGTGTTTCATGTAAACAGTTGTACAATGGACACAAATCTTTGAATAGACTGCTTGGACTTTGATTGTGTGACAACTTCATATTTAAGTTTTTGAGGAGGTAGGGATAGCTAGCATTGTGCATTTTTCTTCTTCCCTCCCTCCCTCCCTCCCTTCCTTTCTTTCTATGCCAGAGTGGGCTCAAGTGTCCCAATAGGTTAATCCACACATGCCCATTTTTTTCAATGAAGCCATCTGAGAGAGGCTGTGAATAGCATCCCCTAGAGGACCTGTGTGAATGTCTTGCATTATATTTAAGGAACAAATGAATTAAAAGTCTTTAACTTTTCATCTGGATTGTTTGTCTTCGTTGGACTGTAAGAGTTCTTAGTGTTTCTGAATTCTTAAGTCTAATGGGATAAATTTCTTGTGACTGTCTAATTTGGTGGATTGTGTTTTCATTTGCTTGATACTGCACTGCCAGATACAAGATTTCATATTTCAATCAGGTCCAATTTATCTATTTCTCTTTGTGGTTTCACATGTCTTTTCTAAGGAAGAAAAAAAAGGCCTAATCCAAAGTTATCAGAATCTGTACTTTTAGATTTTTTAAAAAAGATGTTTTCGTTTTATATACTGTAGCTGTCTTCAGACACACAAGGAGAGGGCATCAGATCTCATTACAGATGGTTGTGAACCACCACGGGGTTGCTGGGAATTGAACTCAAGACCTCTAGAAGAGCATTCAGTGCTCTGAACTGTTGAGCCATCTCTACAGCCCTAGACCTTTTTCCCTAAGAATTTTATAATCTTACTTCTTATATTTGAGTCTTTAGGTCATTTTGAATAGATTTATATTCTTTTTGAACAAAGATTTGGAATATACATACACCTAATGAGAATGATGTTAAGTAAGGGTCTACATGCATTTTTGTACATGAATATTCAATTGTCTTACACAATCTGTTGAACTGAATTGTTCTGGCATGCCTTCAACACCTTCATTCCTACACTAAAATGAATGCCAATTCTTTATGAATCAAAAATGAGGGAGTTGATTGCTAGCTGCATTGTCTTCCAAATGATTGGACTTAAACAATATCTCTGTTGTCTCATCTATAAAATAATGGTAATAATACCTTACTGTATCATTTAATGTATATACTATTTAGTAAAGTCAGAGGCCTAGCTCAATTTTTAAAAAGAAATTACTGGTGTGTTGATCCACAAATAAGAAGTAATACTATATGTTAATTAAAAACAAAATCTAGAGATGTAGTCATTTATTCATCTGTCTTTTCAAGAAAACTTACTAAGTGCCTTTATTAGAATAAGAAAAATTGAAGAGATAAAATCTTTGCCCTTGGGGAGGGCTTACTCTGTACCAGAGGACAGAGCAATAAATGATAAACGTCTAACATAACATCGGGTAAGACTAAGTATAGGTGGAGGAAAAATAAACTGATTGTAGAGAACCGGAAGTGTATGATGCATGAGGAAGACTCCTGAAGGATGGAGATACATGAGAAGAGGGTAAGTGAAGGGAGGAGATGAGGCTCTGGAGTATGGGCCAAACTAAGAAAGACTGGAAATAGGCTGCTACAGAAATCAGCAGGAGAGATGGTAGTGGTTCGAGTCAGGAGTGATGACTGGCATCTGATGAGACTGCATTTGGAAAGTGTCATCGGTTGCTTGTCACTAGGTTAGTTGTAGGATGATTCTTCAAGATTGGTTCAAAAGACAGGCACATAACAGGGTCATTTAATGAGACGACAAGCCTACAGAAGGGCAAGTGGGCACAGAGCTTTCAGGGCATTAGGGACCGAGTCAGGCAATTAAGATATGAGTCTGGAGTTTAGAGAAGACCATATGACTAAATGATGTAGCTCAGGGAATCACCAGGATGTCTTTAGTGGTTCAAGTCAGGACTGGATGAGGTTCCCCAAGTAACTAAGCAATAGAAAGAAGAGAAGAACTAAGAAGTGAGCTCTACAGCAGCACTGCCTTAGCCCCAGGGAAGCATCATCTAGGATCCTGAAGTGGTAAGCACAGTAGCTTATAGCAAAGCAGCAGGAAATACAGCATCCTAGAAGCCAAGTGAAAAAAAGATTTGAATAAGGAGAGACTGGTCTCAGATGTCAATTTTCTGAAAGTTCTGGAATGATAAGGGCCAAGAAAATGATCACTGCACTGGCAAGATGGAGATTACTGGTGACCATGGCAAACGTTGTTGCCTCGCAGAGAGGGTTGGTGATAGACAAGAGGTTGAAGAAGTAAACCCTCTGTAGGTACTGTAGTCCGCGCTGAGTCATAGTACACACGTAACTTGTGGCCCAGTCCAAATGCAGCAGAGTAGGTTGAAAAGATAAACCTATGCTCACCCACCCTTGTCTTCATGACTTTAAGCAAATCTTTATTTAAATACTGGACTTCTTTTCTCTTGTGTATTAACTAAAGAAGATAATAGACACCACTCACACGCTATTGCTATCAATACCCCATTCTAGAACAGCTTCCGTCATGTTATAAATTTCATGTTATAAATTATTCATCTTCTGGTCATTTTATTTCTGTTGTCTACAGTATATGCATGTGTGTTGATGCACATACGTGTTTCCAAATTTATATGGTGGGTAGAGGCTAACATCAGGTGTCTCCCTCTATTGCTCTCTACTTTATTTTTGGAGACAAGGTCTCTTAGAACAAGAAGCTCACCAGTTTGACTACACAGGCTGGCCAGTGAGCTCCAGAGAGCCAACTGTCTCTATGCAATTGCTAAGATTACGGCACTTGCTGGTGTGTCCAGCTTTTATTTGGCTGCTAAGGAACCAAAGGCAGGTTCTCTTATTCATAAAGCAAATGCTTCACCCTCTGAGTCCTTCCCAGTTGTGCTGATTTTATTCATACCCCCCCAAGCAAGATTGCTGTTCTTCATTGCTTGTGATGGACAAATCCCTTGCTTTGTAGGACTGAGAGGACTACACAAAAGAGGAGATACATTTGTGTTCTGACCAGGGTTTTCTTGGGAAAGAAGAACTGAGGCATATTTTGGATAAGGAAAGCAAACCACATATGACTGATATGAAGTGCATCAAAAGGCTGACTAAAGGAATAAGAGCTTTCACTGAGGAGAAAGGTAGATAATAGGGTGCTTAGATTCCTAAAGCCGGCATGATCTTTATATAAGCTTCATGTGATTTTAAATGAAAGATGTGTGTGTGCCCATTATTCCCACTTATCTAAGACCTCAGAGCCTCTGTAGACCTGAGTTCAAAAGCAGCCACGATTACTAGCTAGAAGCAGCACAAACATTCAAGGCAAGTCCATAGCCCCTAGCACTAATTTTAGAGATAAGTCCAAATCATCTAGGAGCATCAAGCATTGCTTCCCAATGCTATTTTCTGGGTGCCAATTGGATGGGGCTTGGGATTCTACAGGGAAAATGTTATGTTGTGTTTCAAACTGAATTTTTTTTTTATTATGAGAGTTTTGGCCTTTCCCTTTTCATGGTTAACATGTTTGTCACTTTAATAAAATGAGGGAGGTGTTAAATACTTTGACTTAGCAAAGTTAAAAGGTGTTAAATTTAAGTTTCATTCCATTTTTTTTTTTTATATTCTTGGTCTATGAAATATCCTAGAGGCTGAAATTCTGTGTCTTAAGAAGCACAGCTTCCAAGTCCTACAAAGATTGTTTCACTTGACTTATAAGATACCACGGAGAGTTTATAATTACCATTGTTGTTAATAGATGATGGGTTTGTTGACCAGATCAGTTTAGGGATGTTCTCGTCCTCTCAGACAGCCAAAACTTCTATTTACATATAAAATTCCAAGTCTGATTTATGCAAATCAATTCAGAGTTGTGTTATTTAATTTTAACTCCCAACCAAAGAGGTCGACATCATACTGAATATTCCTGAAAATCTTTCTCAGCCCCATGGAAGCATTTGATAAATTGGAGAAAGTGAAAAGGTGAAGTCTTGCCAGGAGCTTTTATTATGCATCAGTTCATGTTTCCGTAGTTTTCACTCCACATCTGTATTACAAAGACAGGCATCCAAGGAGAGCTAGTGTAAAATCATTTTAGTTGATATAAAAAAATCCTTCGTAGGCTATTTTCCAAATGTCTTATATTGTTTCTCCTTGCGAGGATGTTATAGAGCACACATATCAACCAGATTTTGTACAAGCATTTCTTACTGGCATGGAACAGACATGCTCTCCTAAACCTTTTGCAAAAACTATCTGTTCATTATTTATATTATTGCTATTTTGTTCTTTGACCTCCTAACTCAATCAGTCATGTGTATCCTACATGATATACTACGAGACAGAGTGATTATAAGTGACATAACTTTTTGTCTCAGGAACTCCCTTGTTACACAATAGGACATAAAGTACCAGTGCCTTACTGGAAGTGTCATTATTGGAGAAGCATCTACCAGCTTTGGGGTTCTGACTGGCCTGGGAGTAAA
The DNA here is from genome assembly GCA_019843815.1 of Montemys delectorum. NCBI lineage: Eukaryota > Metazoa > Chordata > Mammalia > Rodentia > Muridae > Montemys > Montemys delectorum. Next base: position 18,464 of record JADRCD010120667.1, read on the forward strand.
TTTTGACTCTCCCATTTAATTTTACAACTCTCTCTTCGTAGCATGGAGAGAATAATCCTGATATCACTTGGTGTTTGGCTCTATCACTGCTTGTTATAATAACTAAAAGAAGTACTGTTTTCATTTACTTATCAAGGGTTCGCTAAACGTATGCATGAAAGAAACATACACAGCAAAAGATCCTGGCATGATGTGAGTACTTAATTACAGTCATAATCATTTCAACTTTCATTTTGTGTATTGATTCAGAGAACTGGCCTTTTGCCACAATGTGCTGTGATAAAGTCCTTATCTTGGTAATGTGTCTGAACATTTCTCCCAAGCCTACAACATTCCACCTATCATGGAATTCTACTGTCAGCACCTGGGGGTAGCTGATGACCCATGGCTGCTTTGTCTGTTGCCTTGGGATTGTCCTGATTGGCTCTTGCCAGTCTTGGAGTTTTTGTGGTGCCTCTACCTACATACATGGGTGTTAGTGTAGATCATATCCCTTGGACTGGGTGTGGCTTGCTGTATTTCATAACTCAATTTGTTCTCACTGCATTCCTTACAAATGGATTTCTTTCCAGATACCAGCCCCACACCATATCTTCATAATGTGGCTCTGTCACATCTTATTCTCTGGATCAACCCATGGAGGACAGGGCTGACTTACAGTTTATAAATGGTGTGGGCCATAGCTACCTATGTGGCAGAGACACCTGCTGGAAGACTGAAATCCAAAACAAAAGTAGTAGAAGCACATTTGTTAAACAGACAGAAATGGATCAACAGCCAAACAAATGCTTGGGGAAAACAGAACAGAATGTTACACCAAGCACCAGTTAAGGGTTTCAAATGTGACTAGCAGATCTGAATTCAGTCATGTAAGGAAGGTTTACTGGTTGCCCTAGAGAAAGGAGATGCAGATGAGTGTCTTGACGCTTTATCATTGGTAGTATCACTACTATCTCTCTCCCAGTGCCAATTTTACTACTAACACACTAAAAAAGGAGTGGAATTGTACTGTGTGCCAGCTAAATTAAAAAAAAAAATCAGTGTGGAACTGTCCAAGTCCTATAAGGTAGAATTTGGACAAGTAGGTATGAAATGGTCTTCAAGAGAGAAATTGCTTCAAAAACAGATTAGATACAAATCCACCAGAGGATTAGATGAAGGAAGCCTACTGGCAGAGATGTGCAGACATGAAAGAAAGTTCAGCAAGATGGGAGGCAAGCTCTTAGGGCTGCTGAACACAGACTGCGGTGTCAGAAGATGTACAAATGGAAAGCTTCAGGGCAGTTCGTTGGCTTTCCTATGGGATTCATATAATTTTTTATTATTAAAGCAAGCATGTATTCATGTTACATTGCCATGAATTCTCCCCCATGGAGTAAAGACTCTTTCTTCCAAAAGCCCTGTTTTTCTAAAACCAGATCCCTGGCAATGCACAAATGAAAAACTTCTCAAAAATGACATCCTCAATTTTATCTCCCTCTACTAGATACTCGTACGATTCTTAAACATGTTTATTCCCAGATGACTTAGTCTTCTTATGGGTGTCCAACAGTAAAGATGGTCATCTTACAAAGAGATTAAAGATAAATCATAAGATCAGAACTTATGTTCTAATAATTCATATAACTTTTTGAATATAAGCATTTTGAAATTTATTTAAGTTGGCTAAGAGTCGTCACCACCTACAAAATATGCTGTTGCTTAGAAAAAGATTTTGAGTCCATATCTGTTAAATCTGGCTTAGCAGGTAAATAGTTCTTCATTCTGCATGGAATGTGTGTTGTTTATTATTACAGGTTTTGTTGTTGCTTGGATCTGAATACCATGTTCCCAAATAAAGTTGTCTCTGAAGCTAGCAACAGCTATTCTCACATATCTTGCAAAGTTTTCCTTTGTTTTGATTGGGAGAGCAAAGCCATGTTGCCACATGTCTGCTCAAATGAATTAGCATTACATTCTGCACTGACTCATCCAGAAGGAATGAGCCCACATAGCAAAGAGTATCATCACACGTGTCAGAAAGCATTCCTGCAAAGCACACTGGGAACCACCCCTTTTCTTATTTTCTCCTTGTTTTCATGACACTGTCTCTCAGCCTTGAACTTAAGGCAGGGAGTCAAGTGGAGCTGCCAAAATAAGGCAGATCCACAGAAAATGGCAAGGTGGGGCAGTGTAAAGGGAAGAGTCAGGAAGGGGGAAGGAACAGAAGTTTCTATTTCTCAGGACAGGTAGTTTAGGCACTCAATGTCCCTACCAAGGGAATTGTGACTTGAAAAACTCTATTCCCAGCAAGGTAGCATCTGAAACCTGGAACTTTCAGAGAAATAAAAGAGGAGCATAGTATTTTCTTGTTAAGCCAAATGGGTCGTTGCTCCTTCTGGAGCATGGGCTGGGTGGGCCAGATGGATCAGTGGGTAAGGACTTTTGCTGCCAAGCCTGACAACCTGAGTTCAATCCCCAGAGCTGGCATGGCAGTTGAAGCCACCTCCTCACCTCCACCCACACTCACACTCACACACACATACTCACAACAGAATAAAATGTAGTGAAAATTTTCAAAAACTAGCCTTGAATACAGGAATAAATAAAGCTGTGGATAAACAGTAAAAATGGTTTGGTGATTGTAATTTACCGCTGCATATGTACATTAAAGAAAAATATATGCTTCATGTGATGGCTCAAGCACAACTTTAAAGTTCTATTTGGAACTAATCATTTAGACTTATATCAAGAACACTGAGTGTTTTTTAAGGAGTTGGAGAAGTAACATAATTTTTCCTTACATGGGCCTTTACAAGATAATCTACCTGCATACTATAAACAATGTCTCATGTACAAAGTTGCTTTCCACCTGTTTAGAGTGGACCTTGGTCCCACCCTAACCTACCATAGCACTCATGAATGGTTCATCACTTTATCCCACAGTCTGAAGAAATACAGTAAGTATTTTTGACTATATAGGAATTACTTCAGACTAAAAGTGATGTGTTGGTTACTTTTACTGTGATAAAGCTCTCAACCAAGCAACTTACAGAGAATAAAGAGTATTGGCTTTTTGAAGAATCCTCATGGCCAGGACGCATGGCAGCAGAAGACAAGCATCGCAGCCAGGGCAGGAAGCTGAGAGCTCACATCCTTTACCACAAGCACAGACAGAGCAGAGAGAGTGAACTAGAACTGTCAAGAGTGGGTTTTAATCTCAGAGGCCCTGTCCTCAGTGATATACTTCCTCCAACAAGGCTGTGCCACCTAAACCTTCCCAAACAGTTCCACACACTGGGATTAAGCAGCCAGACACCTGAGGCTATGGGGGACGTTCCTCATTCAAACCACCACATATGCAGATAATTCCCACCTACACCTCTTATACTCTGGCTGCATCAGAGGTGTGTTAGCACAAGAGGGACCGAAACTTTTGCATCTGCCTTACTAAATGTCACTTGAGGTGGGTTAAGAATACAGCCTTATAGCTTCCAGCAAGCTCGTAGTGTTAATGATCTCTCGTGAATGCTCACATTTATTTGTTCTGTTATTCATGATAATGAAAGAAGAGGAACCAGCAAGGCAAGTTCGGTATCACAGAAGAGTTGGCAAGATGTTTTTAAGTCTCCTGTCCTATTCAGTGCTATCATGACCGTGTTGTGTGAGTCTGTGGGGATGAAGTGAACCACTGCTTAGGGCTGCGTGACTTCTTCTAATGGAGACAGAGATGAAAAGGCTTGTAATCCTAAGGGTAGACCTTGTTTTTATTTTTGAGACAGAGTTTCATTGTATATCCCTAGCTGGCCTCGAACTCACTTTGTAGACCACACTGGCCTGGATCCCACTGCCTCCCAAATGCTGGGATTAAAGGTGTATACTACCACGCCCTGATTCTAAGGATATAATTTTTAAAAAATCATTTCCCTTTTGTGGTCACATAATGATTTCCTTTCTTGTGATATTTTTCTCATTTTAAAATTAATTCTTTGAGCATTTCATACAGTGGAGTTTAATCATATTTATCCCTCCCTCAAACCCCTCTAGCTCAACCCACTCCCCACTCCCAACCACCCAACTTTTTGTTCTCTTTTTAAACAGTTGGTGCTGCCCATATGCTCTTGAAATGTGACTCTCTCCTGGAGTATGACCAACCTATCTGGGACTACATCTTTAAGAATGACTCTCATCACTAGCTAGGTATGGGTGAGATTTTGTGCCCACCTCTGGTCTCCATGCTGGGGTTCTGCTTGGCTTGAGCTTACACATGTCTTGTGCATGCTGTGACAATGTCGTGAGTTCGTAAGTCCCGTTGCCCTTGCCGAGCCCAGAGAACACTGCTTCCCTGTAGGCAGCCGCCTCCTTACTCTTATCTTGTTAACTGATGCCTGGAAGAGCCACCAGCATTCTTATTAGCAAAGGAAAAATTAAAACCGTCTATACACAATAGGGAGTGTCAGCAACACATTCTCCCAAGAACTAAACAAGCAGTGGTGTTTGCTGCCTCCCTGATGTTCAGATGAAAAGAAAATTCCAGGGCTCAGGATGTAGTTCCAGGGTACAACGTTTACCTCACAATCATGAGGGTCTGGGTTTGGTCCTCAGGATAATAGGGGATGGGAACTAGTTGAAAGGGCTGTACTGAGAAGCATTCTAGTCAGATGGCTGGCACCTAGGAAACAAATAGCATCTCTCTGTAAACCTTCGTTCCCCCTTCTCTCTTTCCCTCTCCCTTCCTTGCCCCTTTCAGAGAAATAGACCATCTGTGAAGACTTAAAATAATGAATCATTAGTAGATCATTTATGTCTCTTGTTAAATTCCAGAAATTAGATTCTGTATGAAGGAAGCATACATGAACAGGCTAGGGCTTGAGAACATCTATTTCTTCATCCCCAACTCCTTTATAGGAAGCAGGTGTGTGTGTGTGTGTGTGTGTGTGTGTGTGTGCACGCGTGTGCGTGCGCGTGCGTGCGTGTGTATGTGTGTATATGTTTGTATATGTGTATGTGTGTGTATATGTTTGTGTTTGTGTGTGTGTGTGTGTATGTTTGTGTTTGTGTGTGTGTGTGTGTGTAGAAGCCAGAAGTCAGAAGTCAGCATCTGGTGTTCTTTTCTATTGCTTTCTATCTCATTTTCCAAGCCAAAGTGTCTCACTGAAGCTGGAGCTCCCCAATTAGCTAGACTTGCTGGTCATCAAGTTCCAGGAATCCACCTGTCTCCACTCCACAGTGCCAGGGTTGCAGGATCATGCTGTAATTCCCAGCTTTTTATGTGGCTGATAGGAATCCTAACCTGGGTCCCCGTGCTTGCTCAGCAGGCACTTAACCAACTGAGCACTCCCTTAGACAACATTAATATTCTTCATGAGACAATTTGCATTTTAAAAAGCATTTGGCTGGAGGGTGGAGGATGAAAAGTCATTTATAGGATTTTCCCACTTTAAAAAAAGTGCAGATATGCATGTTGACGGGTGCTGTTCAGTTCTTTAAAAATATAATACAAGCCTTTCCAAGCATGGTGGCTACAGCTCAGTCTCTTGCCTTGCCTGTTGATGCACTGTCTATATGTCATTTATCTACACAGGAGCATTTTTGTTAGAGGAAATAATTGAGCAAAGATAGAAATCATGAATTAGGAAACAGATTGATTCTAGAATGTGTGATGATTATTGTCCGCTGAGGTAGCCATGCTTTAATTGTTCTTTGTCCAGAGGCCATCAGTCAGGTGGTCTTGCCAAGTGTCCTGGAGCAAACACTACTGGAAAGCCTTGTATGCTGTAGCACTATTGTTTCCCCAAATATAGCTCCTTTGTGTGGAGGTGCAGGAAGTCCAGTGGTAGAACGAAACAATGGAATTCTGCCCAGGAGCGTTTCTAAGTAGCAACCCTTTGATAAAAGCAGACTAGGGAGGAAACACCACAATTGTTCTTTACCAGTAACTGTTTAAAGTATTTGATTATAAATGGATACTATGTGGTAGGTCTGTGACCGAGGAGATTCTTGTTCTTATATGCTCGCAAAAGGAAGAAGTGAAGGGTGCACATCATCTTGTGTATGGTATGGATGCCTCATCTGTCAACGAAAAAGCCCTCAGCCTATGGCTTAGGCAGAAAATAGAGGTGGGACCAGGAGGAAAAAGCATTCTAGGAGGGAAGGGGGAGGAGCCTGAAAAGAGGGGAGGAGACACATAGCTGCTTGGTGCCTGAGCACAGGCAACCAGCCACGCATGTGACAAAAGGTAGGTTAAAATATATGGATATATTCAGTTATGATCTAGTCAGAGTAGAGTCTATCGTCTACTATGTGGCCGAAATATTGGTAAATATATTTTGAGTCTGAGTCTTATTTTTGGGGGCCTGGGAGGCAAAACTGGACCTAACTTCAACAGTGCTCTGCAAGCACAGAAGGAGTAACAAAATTTGACCTCTTAATGCTGAATTTGGACGTTATTAGACACTGGGTCTACTTCCAAGGTGCTGATGAGAAGATCAACATGACCTATAAACTGCACATAAGCCCTTTTCCAAAAGGCTTCCAAAAAAAAAAATCAAAGTGGAAGTTACACAAGAATACCAATGGGAGAGATTGACTGCAAAAATTTCATCAAACCTCCTGACAACAGAGGACCTTGAGAACTTGCTAGACCTTCTAGAACTTGCATTGAGAGATTATGAGCTGTTTTTTTTAAAAAAAAAAAAACAACAAAAAAAAACTTCATTTTTTATGATAATTGTATATATGTATACCCATATTTGTGTGAATGCTTGTGTGTGTGTGTGTGTGTGTGTGTGTGTGTGTGTGTATGCATGTGACAGCCAGATGACATCCTCAGAGGAGCTGTGTGCAAGATCTTTTAGTGGCTTAGAGCTTTCCTAAGCAGTTTATGGTAGCTGCAGGCATCTATATGTCCCTGCATTCCCACATCTGGAGTTATAACGAAGTGTCGCCATGTCTACCTTTTTTTTTTTTTTTTTTAAATGCATACTGGATATTGAACTCACAACTCACACAGGTTAATTTCCATGTCTTTTTGTCCTGGGTTAGATTTCGATCTACGTGCATTTGTGTTTGTGTGTATGTGTGTGTGCCCAGTGCCTATGTTTGTGTGTGTATAAACCATTTGTAGGCATGGCAGGGACCTTAGCTTCAACACCAGCTGAGTGGCAGTGCTTGAGGCTTTACGACAGGGCCATATGAGCAAAAGTAGCATCCTGAGAAGGCAGGCTTTCTCCCCCTTTCAGGGGAGATGAGTGTTCTGGCAACTAGACACAGCATTGCCAGTCCTCTGGACAGGGC
>JADRCD010120672.1:0-42851 GCA_019843815.1 Montemys delectorum
GGGTGGGTGGGTGGGTGAACATCCCGGAAGCAAGCACCTTTACCCATGGGACAACCTCCCTGGCATTATCCTATGAGAACTATCCATCCATTTTGCTAGTTATTGGTTGGCCCCTTTGGCTTTTATTGATGTTCCGTTGTTCTAATTTTTCCATACCTCCTAGGTATTAACCTTCTGTCAGACATGTAGCCAGCAGAGACTTCAGTCGTCCATGTTGATGGCTGTCTCTTCACTCAGTTGTCTCCTCTGCTGTGCAGCAGCAGCCTTTTAACATCATGCAGTCCCACTCATGCATCCTTAGTGTTCTTTCTGAGCCACCGGAATCCTTTTTAAAAAGTTCTTGCCTATGCCCATATCTTGAAACGTTTCCCCCATGTTGTCCTAAAGTGAATCCAACTAGAGATAAGCGTGTAAGGAGCCAGACACAGAAAGGCAAATAGAACTTTTTTCTCATGTGTAGGTTCTAGAATTCTTTCTTTTTCTTTTTTTCAGCTGACAGCAAGAGGATTTATTGTACCGGAGTTACACTTGGCCACAAGACAGAACAGAGCTAGTCCAGAATGCCAAAGGTCCAGGGCAGAGGGCCAGTGGGACTGTTTTGATTGTAAGAAAGGCAATCATTTTCCCAGGCGATCTTGGTGAGGTGATGTTCCAGGTCTATTGAGACTTATTACCAATGGCAGCATACAGTCCAACAACTTGTTCCGGTGTCCTGGCCTTCGGCATCCCTTACTTCTGCTCCTGAAGACTTCGTGAGTGCACAAGTTGGCTTACTTGGACCTCTGCCTCACCTTTCTTCTCTTGCGCTTTCGCCTGTGTATTCTCTTCTTCTGTGCATCCACTTCCTTCTCATGACGCAGGTGCCTCAAGGAAGATGCCGCTAAGATCGAGAGTGGTTCTAGAGTTCTTTATGGATACAAGACATCATTTACACACACATATACAACATAAAAGCGTATGGAAGACTAAGGGAAGAGAGGACACAAATGGGAGATGGAAAGGAGAAGAGAAAAGTAAAGCTAATGGGTAGGACTTGGTCCAGCCAAAATGTATGATATACCAGAATATGTCATTATGAAGCTTGGCACTATGTGTAATGAATATACACCAATTTTTTAAAAATTTACATAAAGTATTATTTATGTAAAGATTTAAAGTTTCCTTCTTTGAATGTAGGCTTTCTTTGTCTGCTGTTATCCTCAAATTTGATCAAGTGGTTTTCATGGTTTTAGAATTTTTCTTTGCATTTATCTTGTAAATTTATTTTTATAGATGTATACTTACCTTCCTTCCCCCCAAAACAAAAGTATAAAGCAAGCACCTTTCCATCACTTTAGATTCTTTAAATGCAAAGTCATAATGCTCAAATGTTATCAATCGAAAACCACATCAAAACATGAAGTTGACTTCATTACATTACGGTCAAATAAGACAAGTTTTTTTTTTGAAGATCTATTATTTTATATGTATAAATGTTTTGCCTGCATGTGCGTATGTATGCATGTACACCATATGAATATCTGGTGCCTGCAGAGGCCAGAAGAGGGTATCAGATCCCCCAGAACTGGAGTTACAGATGGTTGTGAGCCACTGTTTGAGTGCTGAGAACTAAACCTATGTCCTTTGCAAGAACAACAAATGCTTATAACCTCTAAACTCCCCATTTTTATTGATTGATTGATTGATTGATTGATTTTGGTTTTTCGAGACAAGGTTTCTCTATATAGCCCTGGCTGTCCTACAACTCACTCTGTAGACCAGGCTGGCTTCGAACTGGGAAATCTGCCTGTCTCTGCCTTGCAAGGGCTGGGATTAAAGGCGTGCACCACCACTGCCTGGCTTCTATTTGTATTTCTAATATGATGGAAAAGAGCAGGTTTTTAAAAATCGTTTCTCGAAATTCTACATATATTTTATTAACTATTTGTGAAAGGAACCAAACCGACTTGAAAACTAAGACGAACACATTTTAAAATATAGTTGTGATAGTTAAAAATGCCACTCTCTGTTGTCTGCTAAAAATGGAGTATCACTGCTGCTCTTCCAAGTGCAAAACTGAGAAAGGCTTTCAAGTAAAATGTAAAGAAGCAATTGGAAGGCAAGGATGCAGAAACTGGATGCAGACAAGTAATCTCACAGTGAACAACACAAAGCCCTGCGAAGGACTCGAGGTGCCTGTCAACCCGTAGGGTGTTGGCCTTATCCTTGGCGAATGGCCTTTTCTGTCAGACCTGGTGGTATTGGCTACCAGAGGCTGAGGGATGCAAGGAGAACCTGCTAAAGCAGGCTGCAGCGCCGGGGGCTCACCGAACCACGCCCACTCGACGCTCTCAGCGCGTCCCGCCCCTTCCGTCTCCCACTTCCGGGTAGCGGCGCGCTTTTGAGCCGCCGTTTCGGAATCTGATTGGCTGGAGCGTCAACTGCTAACTGCCGCGGCGTTTAAACCTGAATCCTGGGCTTCGCGGATTGCCGAGCGTCTCAGGCAGGAGTGGGCACCCACAGCCGCAGGGGTCTCCAGTCGGCGCGGGCGAGGCCTGCGCGGCCAGCTAGGCCTGCGGAGCCCGAACCCTTCTCGCCGCCGCGCGGCGGCTTACAGGGCAGGGACGCGGAGCCCCGACGCGGAGCCGGCTTCCGATCGGGGCGGTAACCTTTGAGCTCCCAGCTGGGCGAGCGGTCGCCAGGAGCTTTCAGGTCAGTTCCGGGAGGGAGAGGGGTCTAGGTCCATGTGACCAGGTCTGAAACGGCTGCTTGCGTGTTGATAAGGATGCTCAATGCATGACCATCTCAACACTGGGCAGATTTTTTTTTTTCTGCTGAAAAGTTCTTTCATGTGTTCATATATATTTCTGTTAGAAATGTTTATCCAAGGAGCTGCAATGTGCCAGGCACTAAGAGTTCAGCAGAAAACAAATCTGACAGAAACTTGCGTCTGTCAGCGTTGCCCTGATCTCCGCTCTGCTCTGTGAGGATGCTTGTGATGGCATTAGGAATGCCTAGCTTAAAAGAGAATCTTATCACTGGATCCTTCCATTAAATCTACAGACTGTATATAGACTGAGAAATGCAGGCACCTGACTAGGTCACTTTGTAGCCTACTATAGGACTGATTACAGGATGTGGAGAATTGGAGGGTGGTTAGGGTGAGGAAGATAAAGATGATGTGGAATCTAGAGACTTTTGTGAGGGACATGAAAAGCCTATTAAGATTGTTCTGTGGACTCAAAGCATGTAGCGGAGCGGCTTGTGGAGGGAATATAGGTTTGGGGAGTTGACCCCATTCAAGCACATAGCCCAGCATCGTCACCTGCACCTCAGTGAAGCTTTTTCTGATCTGTTTTCTCTGCCTAGGTAGCATTAACACTTCTTTAATATCTTGTGTGTTAAAGTCATTGTTCTTGCCATACTGTCTAACTATTTGTCTCCCTGCTTCTATTACATTGTTAACCAGTGTAGACCATAAATCTAGAATTAAGTAAGCTTATAATTTTTTTATCTTTCGAGCCCTCTTCTGCTCCCTGAATGAGCCATTTCTTTTGTGCTTCCATATCTAAGGTCCTGTCTAAGGTTATACTTTTGCCTAGTAACAGAACAGTGTCTGCCCCACACTGGACTGTTCCTTCAATGACAACAGGGACCCTATCCTGTCATCTGCTGGTAGCCCATTGTGTCACTAGGCATGTAGATATAATATAGGTTTGAACGGAAAAACAAAAGTACTTACCTTTTTGTAATTCACTAATTCTCCTGATTGTATAAATTCGTATTTTGAGATTTTTATGCAAAGGGCTTTGCAAATACTTATGTAGACAGTATATTTTAAGTCACGGTGGTTGAGCTTTAGAATAGATCGTTACCAGGTTTTACTCTTATTAATCAATACTGTAGTCTCCTACCCCAACTATCCTTTCTTTTCCTTTCACTTTAGAAATGGAGTACCCAGGGATAGAAGTTGACTCTGTTACCTCTGGAATTAAGAGACGAGTGAAGGACAGAATTGCAAAGACAAAGTTGAATGTTTCTCTTGCTTCAAAGATCAAAACAAAAATATTAAGTAAGTACCTACCTTATTTAACAAATATAGAAAACTACTAAAATGACTTCTTTGTTAGCTGGTACTTTTTCTGTTTGATCTTTTCTGTCTGTGGCTTTCAGCTATTCTGCTAAATTGTTATGCTAATCTGCCCTTGGTGCTAGCTGAATTGTAAGCAAGTGTGGCTGGCCCACCCCCTGGCAGCTACCTCTTAGCATACAAAGACAATACCAATGTGGCTTTTCTTGAAAAGAGCTAAATAGAGTAAGAGATTTGCTGTGCCTTCTGTGGCAGTCAGGTGATAAGTCATGTAGAAGTGCTTGGCCAAGATCAGGTGTGGTAGTAGTACATGATTTTATATAGGCCAGAGTCACCAAGAAAGCACCATACACTTTGGAAATGAGATTTTATAAATCCTGGCAGTAAGGTGTAAGGAAGGCAAACAGACAACAAATAAAACCTCAAACAACAAAAACAAAAAACCATAAAGATGGGAAGCTCTCCAGGATAAACTTTTGTTGCTCCCAAAAATTACCTCAATGGTTTATGCCCATGTTGGCTACACTGGGGAATGTACTGTACACCCATGACTTCCGACAGAGCCAAAATGCCTACGTATCTTTAAATCAGGACATTGCTCCTTCCAGGATCTGTAGGTAAATCTGAGTTAGCCAGCTTCCTACAATGGTTATTTCCTGCTTCATTTGTCAGGGCCATTTGGAGAACAGCAGGGAAATGTTCTTTTAGCGGCTGGATGTTCTAACTGGCTGTGGTCTGCTTCCCTTGGGTATACCGAGGAGGGCCAAGTGACACTGACTAGTCTGTGCCAAAGATGAAGTCCTGGGGCGGATTCTTTCTTTCTTTTCTTTTTTTTGCATTTTTTTATTTTTTTATTTTAAAGTCCAGCCATTGCCCTACTATTCTTCCTTTTTTTTTAGATGCCCAAAATATTTCTCTGAATATCTAAGAAGGTTATATTATTTTAGTAAGATAAGTTAGCACATGCCTATAATTTCAGCGCTCAAGATACCAAGACAATTGTGTGTTTGTGTGTGTTAGTTACTGTGGAGAAAGTATGTTATTGGCATGTAGTAGAATCTAAATTCAAGTTATGAAAATATAATTATGATTTAATCATACATAATACTTTTAAGGTGAGTTTAATCATTAACTCCTCACCAAAATGTCTTTGCTACCATTTCTGTAGCAGTTTAAATCATAGTAACGTAGATTGCAGTCAGTTACTGAAAAAGGTATGATCATTTGGGCAGAGGTGAAGATCCCACGGGTCCTGGACAATTGGTCCTTTCATTTGAAGTTTAAGAAATGGCATTTGGGGGCTGGGCGGTGGTGGCGCACGCCTTTAATCCCAGCACTTGGGAGGCAGAGACAAGAGGATTTCTGAGTTTGAGGCCAGCCAGGTCTACAGAGTGAGTTCCAGGACAGCCAGGGCTACCCAGAGAAACCCTGTCTTGAAAAACCAAAAAAAAAAAAAAAAAAAAAAAAAAGCATAGGCAATTTTATTGAGTTGTGGAGCCACAGAAACTTGTGCAAACACTTCAGATTGGCTGCCCTACCTCCTGTGGGTCTCCAGTGAGAGCTATGGGGTCATCTTCCCGCCTTACTCTAGTCAATGTGGGGAGGGTGCAGGTGGCAGCTCACCTGCAGCTGCTCTGCCTGCAGTGCTCCACTCTCCAGTTCCCAGCTGCATGCCTCTCAGCTTTTGTCTTCTCTAGCTTTCTTCAGTTTCAAAACCTGGGCACATTTATTTTTCTCTAAAACTGTATTTGTATTGCCATTCATTTCCAACTGTCATTTGATATTTATAAAGTAAACTGCATTTTTTTCTGAAATAATTTTACTAAGGAGTGTGGGGTTTTATTAAAGAAATATAAGGCATAAGGTGAGTGTTAACTTTTTAAAAATATTTTTTGCAGACAATTCTTCTATTTTCAAGATCTCTTTAAAGCACAACAACAGAGCATTAGCTCGGGCCCTTAGTAAAGAGAAAGAGAGTTCTCGAAGAATTACTACCGAAAAGATGCAGTTACAGAAAGAAGTGGAGAAACTGAATTTTGAGAATACCTTTCTTCGCATAAAGCTAAATAACTTGGTATGGAAATTGTAAACTACATTACCATAAAAATTCTAAAAATGTTTTTTAGATTTCAGTTGTAGAGAATTATTGAATGTCAGTGTGCTGTTTAAGTCTATACTAAAGGATAGACACCTTTTGGTGATAGACTAGACATCTTAAATCTTGCTCTAAATGCATGCTGTCTGCACTATAAACTAGTGTAAGACCATGATCAACATGTGGTTGCTCACTATAAGCAAAACTTGGCCCAGTCATACATTTTTAAATGGTGTTATCCTCTAAATAATTGAAAGGTGAATTTAATCATTAACTCCTCACCAAAATGTCTTTGCTACCGTTTCAGTAACAATTTAAATCATAGTAACATAGATTGCATATAATATTTCTGTTCTCCTTTAATCTTGCATTTCTTTGGCTACAAGCCAAATAGAATTGAGGAAGTTGTCCTTTCTTTGTAGTTTTAGGTCTAAAATGAGTAGAAATTGGCTTAAAGTGGAAAAAATGGCCTATAATACTTTGATGATTCAATTCATATTACTGACCAACTATGTTTGTTTTCCATGTCATATATGGTTATATGAAAATAGAAAAATATCAGAAAATTGATAACTAATGTCAAATGTTCAGTGTATCTGTGTGTTCATGGCTGTTCTGACTAAACATTAATGCAGCTTTTGAGCTTAATGCGATCTCAGTTGAAAACAGTCACCAGGCATGATTTCATGTCTGTAATCCTAGTACTTTAGAAGCTGAGACAAGAGGCTTGCTACTAACTCAAAGCCAGACTCCACTATGTAGTTAGTTCTAAACCACCTTGGGTTATAGTGTGAGAACTTGCCTGAAAAAACAAGAGTAGAATCAAAATGTTTTTTAATTTGAGTCTTCTTACACTGATGCTGTCTATAAATGTACCATCATAACAAATTTCAAACCTTAGTTAAAAGAAGTCTTTATTTTACATCACAGAATAAGAAGCTTATAGAAATAGAATCTCATGTGAGCAATAATTTATTAACTGCAATTGAAATGAGCAGTCTTTCTGAGGTAAGTGAATTCACGTGAGTAGGGCTTTTTTTTTTTTTTTTTTTTTTATTACTAAGATAGTTGAGATTAAATAGCATCAAGGTAAGATATTCAAATGTGCAAAGAAGTAACAGCAATCATGTATAATGCATCATCTTTACAATTGGTTATTGAAATTATTTCATTAAAATCTAATTTTGATTTAAAATAATAGATTAAACTGTTCTTTGGAACATGACCCACCCAAAAGATTTAGAAACAAAGTCTTAGTAGAGTGGAACATTTCAAGATAGAAAAGAATTTATTTTAAAATAAAAAGAATTGAAAAATTATTGGGGTGAAAAATAGGCAGATCCTATTGTATAACTGTCTGTAAGATAAATTCCAGATCATTTAAAATATCGACATAGAATAAACCACAGACATACGTAAGAGTCTGTATCATCCATACATGAGTCAAGGGAAAGTTTTGCCGTTCTTCTGAGCCTGACCTAAGGAAGACCTTCCATTCCTGTGGGCTGAGGTTTTGTCCCCCGTGTCAGTAACACACATTCTCAGGAGTTGGTCCACTCTCTGTTCCTTTACCCATCCCGCCATTTCCTATTGTTAGCTGCATGGGTTGTCTTTTGCTTTTACCGTAGTGTTAGTGTAGAGTATTTTTCTCTCCTATATCATTACATTTTTTTCTTTTCTGGGTTATTTTGTATCAGTATGCAAAAATCTTCTTATAATTCATCTTGAAAGCACCAATAAAGCCACATTCTCCTCAGGTACTGTCTCATTTGTACTTTTTTAGAGACTTATTCCCACATTCTCCCTTCTTTTGATTCACACCTCTAGACGTCTACATCACTATGGTGTTCCGTAAGTCACTAGTGGTACTAGGGTGGCAAGATCCAGGGGCAGCCATTGGTCCTCAGGCTCAGGCTCATCATAGGACTCTCAGGACACTGCACTCTCTCTGCTTGTTCTTTCAGCCTGGTTTTTTGGTTTCCTTCCCTAACTGCTAAGTTTCAGAGTACCCAAGACCTAGTTATTAGATTTCTCTTTTCTGTCTATACTCAATCTTGTTAGATAATTTTACCAGTCTTTGTTTTACTAACCTGTACTGATAACTTCCAAATGTGTGTTTCCATGCTACATAACACATATGTAGTAGACATGAACAAATTATGTATAGTTATAACTATCTTGTTTATATATTAGCATATATATTTATGTTTCTATTTATAGAAAGTTTTTAACTTAACAAAAATATCAGGAATAATTATCACTGGAAAGTATGATGAAGGATGAGCTATTTTAATCTTACGTTTTTTTTTTAAACTTTTATTGCATTATGATGAGAAAAGTTACATGATTTCAATTTATCTGAATTTGTTAACATTTAAAAACATATTTTAAGTAAATAGAATTAAATCATATTCTTGTCTCCCTTTTGTACCTCCACTCCTCCCAGAGACCCTCCCTTCAATACCTACAATATCTTTTTTGTCATATTCCTTAAAATTTATAAAATATTATAACAATAAAAATAAATATTATAAAAGGTGTTTGATATAAAACAACAATCAATTTAACAGTCTTATGTAGATGCTCGTCTGCAGCAATAGTGAAAATACATTTTTCTCAATATAAACTTTAAATAACTCCAAACATATTAACTGTATACTTCAAAATAATACAACACTACTGGTATTTCCTTAAATGAACATAAATATATAAAGTCCTTTTGTTTGTTTTGTATTTAGTAGAGTTTAAAATCTTGGCTCTTACTGTGGTACAAGCCCAAAATAAGAACAATTTTTAGACATTGGATTTCATTGTAATAAGGCTGTACTTCAATGACCCTCACATCACCAAAGAATTTTACCTCCATCGTAGCTAAGCTGAGAGTTGATAGTTCTGTTGCACCAAGAAATGAATTGTAGGCTCGATTTTTGGATACAGACTTCCTGCTATGGTTATAGCTATTTGACTTGAGTGAGTGACTTTATTCTCAGCCCACAGAGAACAGGTTACATTCATTTAAGAAATGGTGTAGGTATTAAGATGGTCTATTCATAAAGTCATTCACCAATTGTTTCAATCAACAATGGTTCTGCTTAGAGGGTGGCACAGACATTAGGTGAGGGCAAGACTTATAAAGTCCTCTTCTTCAAACTTGATACAAGAGTTACAAAGGTCAAGCAAAGCATTCAGTCTCACTCTTTGTTGTTCTCTTACAAGCAACCTCCCTAGTTAATCGTCTATGTTTCTTTTGGGTATATATATACTTTTGAAATATATAAGCTGTTCTGAAAACCATAGTATAATGTAAAGACATGAAATAAACAATACTACTAATAGAGAGGCTGAGATAGGAGAAGCAAGATTTCAAGACCATTATGTTGTACACAGCCAGACACTGTCAAAAACAAACAAGCTGAAAGTGTATGTAGATTGTACAATATTGGACCTATCTCTTCAATTACCAAATTAGACCATTGGATGACAATCAACAAATTTCTAATTCCTCATATTATTGGATTTCAATTGATTAGGATATGTTGGTAATATTAATTTTCATATTAATATATTAAAAAAAGTAATTGTCACTTCCTGTTGTTTTTGTTGTAAGAGATGGAATTAGGTTTTGTGTGGATTTATTGAAAGATTACCTTCTTGCTTCTTCTGGGGTATAGTTTTGCTCCTTATGTTGATATTTTCCATCTATTATCCTTTGTAGGGCTGGATTTGTGGAAAGATATTGTGTAAATTTGGTTTTGTCATGGAATATCTTATTTTCTCCATCTATGGTATTTGAGAGTTTTGCTGGATATAGTAGCCTGGGCTGGCATTTGTGTTCTTGTAGAGTCTGTATGACATCTGCCCAGGATCTTCTAGCTTTCATAGTCTCTGGTGACAAGTCTGGTGTAATTCTGATAGGCCTTTCTGTTACTTGACCTTTTTCCCTTACTGCTTTTAAAATTCTTTCCTTGTTTAGTGCATTTGGTGTTTTTATTATTATGTGTCGGGAGGAATTTCTTTTCTGGTCCAGTCTATTTGGAATTCTATAGGCTTCTTGTATGTTCATGGGCATCTCTTTCTTTAGGTTAGGGAAGTTTTCTTCTATAATTTTGTTGAAGATATTTACTGGCCCATTACATTGGGAATCTTCACTCTCTTCTATACCTATTATATTTAGGTTTGGTCTTCTAATTCCATCCTGGATTTCCTGGATGTTTTGGGTTAGGAGCTTTTTGCTTTTGCCATTTTCTTTGACTGTTGTGTCAATGTTTTCTATGGTGTCTTCTGCCCCTGAGATTCTCTCTTCTATCTCTTGTATTCTGTTGGTGATGTTTGCATCTATGACTCCTGATTTCTTTCCTAGGTTTTGTATGGCCAGGGTTGTCTCTCTTTCTGTTTCTTTATTGTTTCTATTTCTATTTTTAGATTCTGGATGATTTTGTTCATTTCCTTCACCTGTTTGATTGTGTTTTCCTGTAATTCTTTAAGGGATTTTTGTGTTTCCTCTTGAAGGGCTTCTAGCTGTTTACCTGTGTTCTCTTGTATTTCTTTGAGGGTGCTATTTATGTCTTTCTTAAAGTCCTGTATCATCATCATGAGAAGTGATTTTATATCTGAATCTTGCTTTTCCAATGTAATGGTATGTCCAGGACTTCCTATGGTGGGAGAATTGGGTTCTGATGATGCCAAGTGACCTTGGTTTGTGTTGTTTATTTTCTTAGGTTTCCCCTCCCCTCCCTCTAGTGTTACCTGCCCTAGCTAAATCTGACTGGAGCCAGTCCTTCCTGTAATCCTGGTTGTGTCAGGACTCCTCAGAGTCAAGTTGTCTCTGGGATCCTGTGACCGTGGGCTTGTTAGAGCACTTGGGAGTGGAGCTTCCTCCGTGTGTTTTGGGACTGGCTGCGGAGCTTGCGCCCAAGGTCTGCTCAGGATACCAGCTCAGACAGACCGGAAGGAACTCGAGTCACTGGGCTGGTGGAGTTCCTGTGTACCTGGTCCCACTGGTCCCAGTTACTCCCAGTGTTGGAACAGATGTAAGTTCCTCCTCAACTCTGATCCTGGGTGTGTCAGAGTGCCTGGGAGTGGAGCTTCCTCTAGGTGATGTAGGACTGGCCTAATCATATCTTTATTTACCAATTAAAGTCCAAAGTAAAGGCTGGATAGTCAGTAGTAGAATAGTTAGCTGGCATGAACAGGGTCCAGCAATTCACATATATAGTACAAGAATTTTGTTCTGTTTCTTTTGGTATCTTGGTATAATTTGCTATCTTAATGACAAGTCTGATACAGTAGATTACTTCTTACCATTTTCTTTGTTTTACTCAAAAATAGTTCCATCAAAGTTCTTTTCTCCTGTCAACTAACAAGAAAAAAAGGACCAGTAAGCAATGCAAGCCTGCACATCTCCCATATGCAAGGTAATTGTTTAAAACTTGGTTAAGTTGTGAAGCATGTGTTTGTGCCTTAGAAGATGGTAGATTGGGCTGTGAGTGGTTGTATTTATTCACATTCTAAAAACAGAAAAAACAATTAGAGGAAACTCTTCAAATGCAGATAAACTAAGTAGGTTAGAGTACTTCTACTTTTAATTACATTTCTTCTGGCCTGTTTTCTTGCTGAGCACATCTGATTAACTTTTTCTGCCTTGAACAGCATGTATACTTACTGTCCTAATCTGTGAGATTAACTCTCATTTTAGCTATTCTCTTGTCTAAAGTCTCTTTCCTTTTTTGATTGACTTGGGTACAGTCATCAAAGCACACCCAGTTTCAAAGTTGACATACTAAACAGTAGACCCTGAGGCTGAGAGGTGTGAAATGACTTAAGCAGCGACTGGAATCTTCCCATCTACTTAATAAATGTAATGTGTTTGTTTTAAGTGTATACAGCCTGTGCATATTACGTAATGTATATGTAGACATGAATTGCCTAAGTGTAAAGATACTGTATTTGTGTAGGTATGTGCATATGTATGATTCTAATGCACAGGAGAAAATTAGAAAGCTACTTAAGCATCAGTAGTGATTATCGATTGGGTAGTTTGGTTAAAGGGGAAACTTTGTGCTTCAGTAAAAACATTAAATAAGTAGAGGCATTCATATATGAAATATTGTCTTTACCACAGGAAAGGAAGAACCCTCAGATCATGCCGTTTATGTCATTTTCTATTTATTCCAGTTTGTTCTATTGATTTATCTACAATCTGTGTTGTTAACATTTTGTACCAGTACATTTTATTAGTGTATTTTTAAAGTAGTAAGTTGTATTATCTTATACCTTTATATTTTCAAGAACACATTGGCTGTCGTGCATTTATTGTTTCAAATGTCTACTTATAGCCAGGTGTGGTGGTGCAAACCTGTAATCCCAGTGCTTGGGAGGCTGATGCAGTAAAATCTCTACAAATTTGAGGCCAGCCTGGGCTACATAATGATTTCCAGGCCATGTTGGGCCACACAGTTAGAACCTGTCTCAATAAACAAGCCAGAAAATCACAATCAAGTATATTGTTTGCCATACAAAAAAATTTCATTATGTCTTCTAACGAGAATTGGTTTGAAATATTTTATACATATTAAAGGTAGGCTTTCACACGTAAACAGCATGATATGACCTTATCCAGAAGACCCTAAAGGAAAAAAAAGAAAAGGTTACCAATGATCTCAGATATATCCCTGTAGCTTCCTCTCTGATCATCACCCATTGCCTGCCTAACCAAGGATTCTGACCTTAAAACATCATACATCAATTTTGTGTGATTCCTCTAATGATCAAAAAGTACTTATAAAAATCTCACTTATGCTCAGCATTGTTTGTAGGAGTTATCTATATTGTAGCTGTGAGTCATCCTCATTGCTATGTGGTAGTATTCCACGGCATCTCCATTCTGCCACTCTGCTGCGTTTCCAGCTTTGATCTGTTACAGATAAGGCTCCCACATATGGATATATAGATACCTCCTGCTTGGTGAATATGACTCCACATTCTATTTTGTATAGACTACCAAATTGTTTCTGGAGTATGGTCCTAGCAGCAGTGTGTGAGCATCCCTGCCCTGTATCCTTAGTGTGTAGTGGTGTTAAATTCAAGTTTTTGTCTTTACTTCCCTGATGACAAGTAAAGTTAAATACTTGTTCATATGTGTTCTTTTGAGTAGTATTAATTTTTACTTTGTGTATAATGAGTATTTTCTCTCTGGCTCCCATCTTTTTTGTCTCCTTGGGATATTTACATGAACAGTTCTTTATAAATCTCCGTTTGTGTATGTGGTGTGTGGGTATGTTCCCTCCCAATGTTCTGATTAATACTTTTTGTGACTCTTTATTGATCTTTACTGTTTACAGGGTCATTATTCTGTTTCCTACCAAAAGTGTATTGTCTTCTGTTGGGTTCAGGGATTGCTACACAGGCCATACCAGCACTGATCTCAATTGAGCAAGAATATTTAATTGAACACACATCCCAAGACTACTTGATCACGACCATAAAAAAGGACTTGGGAGCCTAACTATGGTACCAGTCTCTTAGGGCAAGCTTTTTATAGGAAAAACCAAATTCAAGTTCAGAAGGGTAGAGGCAGTACTACATTTTAGCTAACTTGACAAAGTGTTAGCAGCTGACGTTTAAGCTGATTGATCCTAAAGGATGTAAGAGGGGTCGTGGAAGGGTGGTAAAGAGAGGAGTTTCAGAGCACTGAGCTATCAGAGCATAAGTAATACAACCATAGTGCTATGGCCTTTTAGGAGAATTTGTCAGTGTCAGCTATAGATAATTACTCCTGGAGACTGAATACAAAATGGCTGCACTTATGTTAAAAGAAGTGGGCTTCAACACTTCCCTTCTACATTGTTATTTTAAAAATTACTGGGCTGGAGAGATGGCTCAGCAGTTAAGAGCGCTGGCTGCCCTTTCAGAGGTCCTGAGTTCAATTCCCAGCAACCACATGGTGGCTTACAACCATCTGTAGTGAAATCTAGGGCCCTCTTCTGGCATGTATGCAGATACTCATACATTAAGTAAAATTTTTTTTTGTTTTTCAAGACAGGGTTTCTCTTTAGCCCGGCTGTCCTGGAACTCACTCTGTATCCAAGCCTGCTTCTGCCTCCCAAGTGCTGGGATTAAAGACGCGTGCCACCACTGCCCAGCCATAATAAAAAACTCTTAAAAATTAATTATTTATTATCATTATCATTGCTATTATTATTATATTCGTGATGGGGATGGAAAGGCACTTGCATGTGCCATAGCATATGTGTGATGGCCAGAGGATAACTTCATGAAGTTAGTGCTCTGCTTTGATCTTCATATGGGTCCTTAGGGACTGAAGTCAGGTCTGCATCCTTGTATAATGGGTGCTTTACTTACTCACCCATCACACCAGCTTCCCTATCCCATTTAGATCTCCAGCCCACTTAGATTTTTGGGTATGATGTGAGGGAAGAGTGTCTTAGGGTTTTACTGCTGTGAACAGACACCATGAAGGGAACTCTTAGAAGGATAACATTTAATTGAGGCTGGCTTACAGGTTCTGAGGTTCAGTCCATTATCATCAAGGTGGGAACAGGACAGCATCTAGGCAGGCATGGTGCAAAAGTTGCTGAGAGTTCTACATCTCCTGAAGGCTGCTAGAAGGCTGGCTTCCAGGCAGCTAGGACGGGGTCTTAAAGGCTACACCCACAGTGACACACCTACTCCAACAAGGCCACACTGTCTAATAGTGCCACTCCCTGGTCCAGGTTTATAGAAACCATTACAAAGGGTCAGAGTTGTTATTGTTGTTTTGGTTTTTTTAGTGTGGAGATTTCATTGGCTTTGCACTATTTATTGAAAACACTATCCTTCCCTTACCTAATGACTATTTCATCTGTGTTATAATGAAACTGACTGGATGGATATGTAAGAGTCTACTTCTGAACTCATTGTTCTTGTATGTGGATCTTGTCACTACCTTGCTGCCTAAATGATTAGTTTTTCAGTGTTGTTGTTTCAGTCTGTGTCTCTTACTTTATTCATTCTTTTCATTTCTCAATATTAGTATTACTATTTTGGTCCTTTGCATTTCATAAGTAGTTTAGCAATTTGCAACACTGCCCCCCCCTGCCGCCCCCAATACACACACACACACACACACACACACACACACAAAATGATAGTTGGAAAATTTACTAGGCAATGCAGGATAAGATCCCACTATGAACCCTGAGTTATTTACTGGAAAAACCTGTTTTTAGTTGTAGTGTGGCTCAGCCCTAACACACATATTCAAGAACTTTTTGTTTATTGTAAACAGGATTATATAAAGTCAACCATAGGTGAAGTGGTGGAGCAAGCAACCAGTTGACAAGGAGTGAACACAGGAAAAAACCATAGAGTAAGAGGAAGTCAGGAGGACAGATAGAGAGATGGACAGGAGTAGAAGGGAAGGGCATTCAGTTTTGATATAGAGTGGAACATCAGCTAAGGAAGAAGGTCAGCTGGGTGCTCTCTCTGCCTCTGAGCTACCAGACAGTCTTTCACCTCATTATCTGGTTCCCAAGTCTTTATTAGTAAAATCGAACATCTGAGATTTTGTTAAACAATAACAGAGAATATGTTCAGTTTGAGGAAAATAGAAATTTTATATAATAGTTTCATCTATAAGCACACTGTATCACTTGATCTACTTAGCTATTACAGGTTTTCACCTATGTTTTGTAGGTTTGTTTTTATACAAAGTTATTCCATATGCTGGGTTCTTTCCTACTTGCTTGATATTTTAGTGGTGTGCTGAATGAATTCCTTTGTTTTGATTGTTTGAACCAGGATTTCATGTAGCTGAGGCTGCCCTTTAATTACTGTTCCTCTGCCTCCACTGCTGGAATTCTGGGATTGCAGGCATGCTTCAGGACACTTGATGCAGTTGTTTCTTAAATTATGTTTTCTTCTTGATGTTAGCTTGCAAAAATACAATTAATTTTCAGATACTGGCCTGTTTCCAGTGAACTTGTTAATTCTAACAGTTTGTTGGAGCTATCTCTTTGAATTTTCTCTGAATATACTTATGTTATTTGTAAATAAGAACTGTTTCCTTTCCCTTTTGCAAGCCATTTCTCTTTTCCTTTTTCCTACTTTACTGCAATATCTACTTGTTCAAAGTTGGAAAAGTCATAACAACAGGCATTCTTCCTGTGCTTCCATTGTTAGGTATGATATAAACACTTGGATTTTCTAAATCTTGTCAAATTAGTCAAGTTCCAAACTATCACAGGTTCAAGGCAAACTAAAAGCTTGGGAGAAGTTATCACAGCCCACAGCTTGTTTCCATTCCTTCATTATCATTGTGTATGCGAGCATATATGTAGTGAGTGGGTGTGAATATAGATGGCATACATGCCACAGACTGTGTACAGAGGTCAGAGGACAACTTTAATGGTTATCTCTTTCCTTTCATTGTGGGCTCTAGGGAACAAATTCAAGTCCTCAGACTTATATGGCAACCACTTTTACCCAATGAGCCATCTCACTGGCCTAAGCCTATAGGTTTTTTTGTCAAAAACTTTTTTATAGCATCCCATTTCTCTTACTAAAAATTAGGACATTCAGATTTCTTATTTCTTGGTCAGGTTTTTAACTTTTCTTTAAAAAAAATCCTCCCATTTCTCATTTTTCAATCATCTGAAGTATCCAATCACAGTGAGTCAAGAGCAGCTGCTCTGCACAGTAAGACTGTCTCAGAAAAAAGAAAGTTCAAACACTCGTTGCTGAGAGTTCCTTCCTGAATAGCTATTGAGTTAATCATGTGGGGTTTGTTGTTGTTGCTATTGAAAAGATACTCCTTTATTAGTATTATGAATTTTTAATTTTTTTCTATTCTTATAATAAAATACAATGAATTGGTTAATTATCTTAGTGGGTCTATGTATACACATGATATGTATATGGGGTGTGTACACATGATGTGTATATAGGGGTACAAATACATGGAATGTCTGTAAACATCAGAAAACAACTTGGTGGACTCTGTTTCCACTTTTACATGGGTTCTAAGAATTGAACTCAGGTCATCAGGCTTTCCAAGGCAAATACCTTATCTGCAGGGCCATGTCTCGCTATGATCTATTTTTAGATTCCTTCTCTGCATCACAAAATCATTATTGTTGCTTTAAAGGTATATTGCATATGTGTTATCATGAAAATTATTAATTTTCTTTTGTTGTAATTATTTTTCAAGTTTAGGTATTTCAGTTATGCTGACAGATAAACATTCTTTTTTTTTTTTTTTTTTTTTTTTTTTTTTTTTTTTTTTTTTTTTTTTGGTTTTCCTAGACAGGGTTTCTCTCTATAGCCCTGGCTGTCCTGGAACTCACGCTGTAGACCAGGCTGGACTTGAACTCAGAAATCCACCTGCCTCTGCCTCCCAAATGCTGGGATTAAAGGCGTGCACCACCACTCCCTGGTTTAAACATTCTTTTCTAATTCAGAAAGCATATTACAAAGTGGTATTATTTTTCTTTAAGAGCTTAAGAAAAGTTACCTCAGCCTACAGCTTTCATGCAGAGAAGTTTTGAGAATATGACATTTCTTTTTTAATTTTTTTATTATTTTTAACTTTGTGTGTGTGTGTGTGTGTGTGTGTTTATAAGCATGTGCATGTATGTGAGTGTAGATGCTTGTGGAGACTAGAGGCTGATCCTCCTAGGGTTGAAGTTAAAAGTAGTTGTGAGCTGCCCAGTTTGGGTGGTAGAAGCAAACTCAGGTCCTCAGGAAGAATAGTGCATGCTCTTAACTGCTAGGCCATCTCTCCAGCCCCTATCCCATTTCTTTAATAATCTCTATGTTCTACTTTTCAAGTTTTTACTTTTTCTTCAAATAATTTTTCCATTTTTTTCTAAATGGTCAGATTATTGGTACAAATATAGTGTTATCTTTTTCTTTCTATGTAATTTTTGTAAAACACAGAATTTATTTCATTCTCACTTGCCTTTAGGGTTCTCTTAACTTCAGAAAATGATGATGATGATGATGATGATGATGGCGATGGTACTGATGATAACTGGAATACAAAGTGTAACAACAGAACTCTATCAAAGACATCACCTGATAGTACCTCTTCCATATCAAGACAACCTTTATCCTTACATCAGTGTAATTTGGAAGCATTCCTTCCTAAAGAAGGTAATCAGAAAACATGTGGTTCAGGTCATTCAGGGCATGCTTCTTCACGTGTTGATGTACTTCCTAATGGTAATGCTGTTTTTAAAACTTTATGTAGCTTTTCTTAAGGGCAGCAATGTCTAACAGCTTATCAGTTAGGTAGGTCTCTTGTATTGCTAACTTGTACCATTTAAAACGACTGGTGAGAAGTTCAATTTGAAGTAATTGTCCTGACATGTCAGCTCCATGAGCACATAATACTGTTAGGTCTAGAAGCAGTTTTCAAAAATGAGCAAGACTAAGCTTTCCATTTTGCTTAGCTTGTAATTTGAAGATACCATTACATTTATTTAGTTTCATCTTCTCCTTTTCATGGATATGAAAAGTGTTCATCTAATTGGATATAGTGACTTTTTCAAGCTTGTAACCAATCAGTGATTATAATGGTTAGTTTTGATTATCAGGCCGACATAGTCTAGAAAGAGAAATCTGGAAAGAGAATCTCAATGAGAGATAGTCTAGATCAGCTTTGCCTGTGGGCATGACTGTGGAGGATTACCTTGATTTTATTGAGTTGGGAAGACTTGGCCACTGTGGGTGGTACCATTTCCTTGGCAAGAGATCCGTAGCTATATAAGAGTGAAGATGGCAAGCTTGTATCGTTCATTGCTCTCTTCTCATGACTCTGGATGTAGCTATCTGCTTCAGGTTCCTGCCACTTTGACTTCCTTTCAATAGTGGGCTGTAACCCGGAACTGTGACCCAAATAAATTCTCCCTTAAGGTGCTATTGTCTGTATTTTACCAGAGCAACAGAAATGAAAATGTCATAGTGCTAATGAACTTGAGTAAACTTAGTAAGAGAACATGATGGCATTTAATTCATTACATGGTCTTCCTAATTGATAATCCTGTACTATGGTGCTTATGTATTTGTTAAGTATTAACAGACTAGAATACAGAACCCTAATTGTTAAGCTTAGAGCATGGTATTTTCCTTTCTACAGTCTTAGGTGTCCTCCCTACCAGAGTTACTGC
The DNA here is from genome assembly GCA_019843815.1 of Montemys delectorum. NCBI lineage: Eukaryota > Metazoa > Chordata > Mammalia > Rodentia > Muridae > Montemys > Montemys delectorum. The sequence continues at coordinate 19,331 of JADRCD010120672.1, forward strand.
TATCATTTTAGTTTATGGTCTCTTCAGCTCTAGAAGTAGGAATTAATGGCTCCGTTGTTGCATATACCCATTCTAATCTTGGGGCTGAAGCTGAATGAATGCTCAGTAGCATGCATTTCCCATGGATTCAGATGTAAAATGTGACCTGTGAGCACTCCCATTAGTCTAACTAGTTTTTATTAGCATGAATTCTGAATAATATAAGGGTCTGAGAAGAACAGATTGTCAGAAGTTCTCTCTGTGAAACAACTAAGTATATGCTTTGTTTACTGTAGATTAGTACTTATTTTTGTTTTTCTTTATTTTGTAGAGAACCATTGCCACTCAGATCAAAGTCCTAAGAGTTCTCTGAGTGAGATGAAAACTCTTCCATCTCCCAGCCTCAAAGGGGAAAAATTGTCACTTGGTAATGTGACTAAGAGGAAGAAGTTTGTGTCTTCACCTGCAGGCATTCTGTATGTCACAGATTTAGATCCCCTACCAACCTCAAGTCCAGGATCAAGTTGGAATATTGAGATGAATGGTCATACTAATGAAACCAGTAATAACACACAAAGGAATACAGAGTGTTTTCTTGACTTACCTTCTAAGTCTTCCAGTGATCCTAATGCAAAGGACATTGAGCAAGTACAGAAGAACACTGATAACTTTCACTTGCAGAAAACTGTGTTTGAAGAGGCCGACATGGAGTTAACTGCTACTGACGTAGGCAAGATTCTAACAATTTCAAAAAGCAATAAAAATCGAAATAAGAAAAAGGCAGGTTGTAAAAAGGAGACTTTCAGAAAAGTGAAAGGTACAAGCTCTGATAAAAAGAGAGAATGCTCAAAGAGAAAATGTAAAGATAGTTCAGAAGTAGATGCTGAGGGAAAGGCTGAAACCAGACCAGAAATAGGCGCTGGTGTCCTAGAGGGCAGAGGGGACTCAGAAGATCCAGAAAGAGGTGCTGGTGTCCTAGAGGGCAGAGGAGACTCAGAAGATCCAGAAAGAGGTGCTGGTGTCCTAGAGGGCAGGGAGGACTCAGAAGATCCAAACTGTGTTTCCCATACTGAAGAGCCATCTCAGGTAAACATGCAGAAGGAAATAACCCTTCAGAAAAATTCAGAGCAGGAGAGCAGTCAAGATAAGAAAAGGAGGCAAGCATGTACGAGAGATGAGCAAGAAGCATCCCCTTTCTCCAGACATTCGGTCAGATCCGGTAAAGATGGTAAATCCAATCACTATCAGAACACCCTACATCGTAACTTAAGTAAGCCTTCTCGACAGACATTTGTGATTCATAAATCAGAAAAAGACAACTTATTTCCAAATCAAGAAGATAAAGACACCATTTCTGTAAACCTAGAAGTTACAAATGAACTTCATATAGCTGATCTTTCCATCAAAGCTAAGGAAAATGTATGTGAACATGAGGCTCAGACAATGTTGGACTTGAAAAAGTATGGCAATACTCAACAAAATCAAACAAAAATAAATAAGACTCAACAGAAAATAAATCGAAGGACTAAAATAATTTCTATCATGAGCCAAATATATGAGGACAATGATAGCGATATTCATGTCCTAGATAAAGGCAACTTTCCCTTTCAAACCCAAGCAAATAAAGAAACCACCAGTGGAAACCTAGAAGCTTCAAAAAAAATTGAAACACCTCTCCTTTTCACAAGAGACAATGGAAGCTTAAGTGACTATAAGACCCAGAATGTTTTGGATCTGCACAAGCAAATTACTGGTATATACCCTGCTCAGAATAAGTCCCAAATTAGCAAAATCCCTAGGCAGAAAGTAAATCGTAAGACAGAAGTAATTTCTGGAGTGAATTGTTTTAATGACAAAGGTGTAAATTGTTCAGAAAAGGATACATCTTTCTTGCTACAAAAGGATAAAGACATCCCTGGAACCTTAAAAGACTTAAGTGAGTTTGATACTCCTGCTTTTTGTAACAAAAATAGTGCAAAGTCATGTGATTATAAGTCTGAAATGCTCTTGGGGTTGAAAAAACATGACCCTGATATGCAACCTGCTTGTCAAGATGATTCAAAAGTAGGTAAGAAGCTGAGACAAAAGGTAAATCGAAAGACAGAGATAATTTCTAAAATCACCCAAATAGATGAAAATTACAGAGGAAGTGCACATGACCCATTAAATAAGAAACTCTGTAAGAATGTTAATATATCAGAAATCATTTCTCAAATGAACCAGATATATGAGACTATTAATGAAGATGGGAATGGCTTTAAAAGCTCTATCAAAGATTGCCAAGATGTTATAAGTTGTGACTTTGGGAAAGTCAACAGTAATAAAAAGGAAAATTATGATCCAATTCAAGGTCCTTGCACACTAGTTACAAAAACAAAGAAAAAGGTATCATGTAAAGCAGGGAACAGTTTGACAGGAGAGAAGAACAGGTGTAGTTTGCAGTTAACAGATTCTTCACAGGTGTCAGCCACCTTAGACTCTGGCTTACAGCATGCTCCCAGTGAAGCAGGTTCTGGTCCTGGAGAGCAGACTAACCTGCCAAAGAAGCAGAAACAAAGCACTGTGAGTTCACTGGGAGATGCCTTCTCTGTGAGCGTGGTAAAAGAAGGAAGCCACCCAGCCAAAGCAGGTAATGAAATGACATCCAAATCAAAGAAAAGAAAAGCCCCTCTAGGTTGTTCTCCTGATACCCATGGGACAGTGACGATAACGCCCAACACTGACCTCACTAAGGCCGTTGGCTCCCAGCAGACTGAGAAGGAGAACTATTTGGAGAATGAGAAAATTGCCAAGAGTAGGCCAGACTTTTGTACAAAGGTGTTGAAACCTTTATCTCAGACATGTTCGTCTAACATACAGAATTCTTCCTTGGACAGTATGTGTAAGACTTCTCTACCTTTGAGTATTTCTTCTAGTAAAAACCTGATGCTAAAAGAAAGATCTTCCCTGGAGAGTACATGCATCTTTCAAGTAGGTGATGATGCTCAGGAAAAGATAAAGGAAGGCACTCATGATCCCTACCACAGAACACAAAAGTCGAGACCAGGTAGGCCAAAGTTTTAGAATTGTATTCTTTTCACTTAACCAGTGGTGTATTTTCAGTTGAAACAGAAATTTTTGTGAAAATTTTAAGGTAGCGTGAATATCATCATCTATAGAAACAGAAGTGAAAGTTTATAAATTGAGAAGGTAACATTATCTTGGGCATTTGAAATATAAAACTTGAATTAGCCTTTACTATAAAGTTATCTAATAATAGCTTTAGGCAGAAAAGGCCTCTCTTCATGTGTTTGGAGGAAATTAAATGTTTTAAATGCATGCATAGGGAATTGTATTGCATTTACTCTTCTAAAGACACGTTTTATAAGGGTGAGGCTCAGTCCAGCAGCTTACATTTAATGGAATCAGAAAAATATAAAGGTTAACAGATACAATATGTGGTAAATGGTTTTAAAAGCAGACACTAAGCTAAGGGTATATAGTGAGAAATTTTAATTAGAGAAAATTGCAAAGATAGCAAGTAGTTAGCATTTTAGAGTAATGGATAAGCAAAATTTTTAGTGTTAGTGTTTACTTGCTTAACTGATTGTTAAAATAATAGTTATTAAAAATAATTAAATAAAATCAGAGGTGAACACCCACTAAAATGGCAATCACCATTTACCTTATGTACATGGACTTGAATCTGTGAATCTTTAAATACATTCTTGAAATAGTTTTATACTACTGATTCTCCCACTTATTCCTCAGTGTTCAATCATGGGGATTTCTTTTGTGATGAGAGATTTTATAACATGAGACATTCTTATGTAGAAGTTTTTCTACTTGGAACCAACACTTCCCTGTGTCTATAGAACACTAAAATCTTGATGCTAAGGCAGTCTAGATAAAAGGGACCCAAAGCAGAAGAGCTCCAAGAATCTGGGTAGTAGGTATTGTAGAGGAATAGTTTATCTTTTATCTGTGACTTTCATACACTGAGTAGCCAGATCTGTATGTTTTGAATGAGTGTGCAGAGATTGGTGTGTGTTATGAATGAGTGTAGAGAGATTGGTGTGTGTTATGAATGAGTGTACAGAGATTGGTGTAGGTCATGAATGAGTGTGCAGAGATTGGTGTAAGTCATGAAGAGTTGAACCATGAAGAGCTTTTGTGATTTCACAGACAAAACATTGAAGACCTTTTTATTGGTGTCCAGGTTGACATAAGCTAAAATCAGTTGCAGTGAAAGACTCTCTGTTGAGAAATGCCTCTTGTAGGCAAATCTGTAAAGCATTTTCCAGATTAGTGATTGATGTGGAAGGGCCCAGGCCATTGTGAGTGAGCCATCCTTTGGCTGCTGGTCCTGGATTCTATAAGAAGGCAGGCTGAGCAAGCCATGGGAAGCAGGTAAGTAAGCAGCGCCCTCTGTGGCCACTGCATCAGCTCCCGCTTCCTGGTTCCTGCCTTAATTTCCTTCAGTGATAGACTGTGCTGTGGAACTGAGAGTGAAGAAAACGCTTTCCTCTCCAAGGTCTTTAGCCCAGCAATGAGAACCCTATGTAATGTCTTACAATTGATTTATTTTACAGTTTAGCTCCTTTTTCTCTCAAAATTGAATTTTTTAAGTTTAAAATTTGATCACTTTAAATGGTAAACTGTATTGGCCTCATACTTATTTCCATCTTTACATATGATTGTACAAATATTTGTGAAAATTATTATTTTTAGGTAGCAGAACGTCCTTGGTCTTGGTGGATACCAGTTGTGTTTCAGGTAACCCTGCTAACTCTGAGAATGAGTCAGAAGAGCAGTCTTCACACCTGATGAGAAGGAAAAGGCAGTGCGCCCCTCACAACCTGGCAGAGCCCAGCCTTAGAAGGCAAGTGTCGCAGTGTTGTTAATGTGCTTTGAAAAATGTTTTGCCTGGATTAGTATTTGAACACTCCTGAAAATCACTGACTCATATGAATCTGTTACATAGTACAAACCTGGTAGAGACTAAGTCAAAATGAACCCTTGTTTTTCTGCTTTTTTTCTCTAGTTTTAAATTAATTTAGTTTCATTTAATTTTTATCTTACTGCTGTCATTTTAAAAACTTTAATTGGTAGCTATAATTTTTTTTTAATTTGTTAAATACAGTTTACCAACCACCATTTTCATAGCTATCACATACATTTATTTCCTGTGTTGCTCCCTAGAAGTCAATGTGCTTTGTATTTCCTTTGGTCCCAAAGAATAACAATTTTAAAAAAAAACTGTTTTTAACTGCAGGTATATAGTAGTGAAGAAAGACTTCTAGCCCTCTCCCAATTTACCCACTCCTCGGGTTCAACATCATCAACATTGTGCTCTATTTGATTCAGCTGTTGTACTTTTAAAGCAAGTCTCTGAGTGAGTCATTGATAAATAAAAAATAAGCTTTTTCTGATGCTGGAGAGAGAGCTTCACCAGTAAAGCACTTGAACAAGCATGAGGCCTTGAGTGCAGACCCATAAGTCATGTGAAAGTCAGGACAGCAGCATGTGCCGGTAAACCCAGCACCGGGAAGGGAGAGGACGGCGGGGTCCCTGGAGCTCGCTGGTCAGTCCGGCTAGTCAGATCTGAAAGTTCCATTCATTGAGAGACCCTGTTTCAAAGAGAACCAATTGAATACATCTGGACATTGACATTTGGCCTCTACTTTACACACACATGCACATTTCTTAACAAAGTTTACCACATTAGGATTAGGCAGGACTGAGGATAGCACAAGGTGTAGTTTGTCCTGCATGCATGAGGCTCTAGTCCACAAAACTATCAATAAATTCTTATTGTCCTTTAATGACTAATCTATTCAAATTTTCTTAATTGCCATAAAGTCACTCCAATGACTGTTTACATTGTTTTCTTCTAACTGGCCAACTGTATACCATGATGGGCCTTTTCTGCTTTACAGCACTAAGCAGAGCCCTGTGTAGTGTTTAGCTTTTGCTTCTCTTTAATCTCCTCATACCTGTGTCATTTCCTATTCCTTTTTCTCTCATAGCATCCTGAAGATTACCAGGCAGTTAATTTTTAGAATATCCACAAATTGAGACTTGGGGATTTTTTAAACCTTTTTTCCCCTCATATTCATACTGTAGTTATGCATTTTTGAATGAATTCCACATGAAAGATGTATCCTAGCATCATATCAAGGATTTATTGTGTTACTCTGTTCCTTTAGCATGATAGGGCTAGCCTTGATCTCGTAGCTCCTGTTGAAATCTGCTGGGTTTCTGCAATGTGAAGTTTATCTTTTCCTTAAGGATTGGGGGAGATTCTCTGAGTCTACATCCTGTGTGTCAAATTTTTGTTTAGCACTTGGGAGGCAGAGACAGGCGGATTTCTGAGTTCGAGGCCAGCTTGGTCTACAGAGTGAATTCCAGGACAGCCAGGGCTACACAGAGAAACCCTGTCTTGGAAAAAAAAAGAAATTGTTTAATGATTTTAGTATTTATTAGTAGATTTTACTCGAAACCAATACCAGTGTTGTGTGTAAGGCCATTATGACATTGTGCTTCTGTGAGGGAATACTCACTTCTGTGAGCTAATGGTCCCACATTACAGTCTCCTCGAAGTCCAGTGTTGTCCATCTTTACTTACTTCATTATTCAAGTGATTCCACCTTTGGTATTAGGAGCCCCTTGAGAATAGCTTCTGAGGTCCTTTAGGAAGAGTTCATGCTCTTGACCATTTCATTACTTTCTGGCACCACAGATGTTCCAGGTTCGTCATCATACTTCCCCTGTCCTGGTCCTAGAATCAGACACTTCTTAGGAATTCTGATTTTTTTTTTTTTTTGATGTAAAATTGTATTTAGCAACCAGATTCAGTGTCCTACAGATGCTCATGGCTGACCCTATAGTACTACTCGTCTATTGCTACACAGCATTACCATGAATCTAGTAGCTTAGAAAATAGTACCATTTATTCTTTTTCAGAATGTAGGCATGGCTTAATTGATGTTCAGGATAGCATCTCTTAATACTGTGATCAGAGTGGTAGAGTTCTTATCTGGAGGCTCTGCGCATGGACACTATTGGTAGAATCTCCTCATGAGGGTAGAAGAGGACTTTAGCAGCTTGATATTGGCTGTCGACTGTTTTCACCTCCATGCTACATGGGCTGCTTTCCCAACAAGGCCATTTGCTCAAAGCCAGCTATGGAAAGACTATAGCAAAACTCTTTAGTGAGATAGTGTTTTATAGTGAAATGTGTTCTCAAAAGTGAGGTGGCCTCTCACCCTTGTCACTGTTTCTGCCCATAATCACCTGGAAGGACTTACGTAAAGGCAGGAATGCCAGTAGATGGGGATTGTGGTTAGTGTCCTTGTTATAGTATAGTATACCACAGGGATTATGTTTGGGCCTCTCACAGAGAGCACCAGGAGATAGATATACATATAGTGTGTGTGTGTGTGTGTGTGTGTGTGTGTGTGTGTGTGTATCTCCTATATATGTGGTGTATACATCCTAGTTTCCATCTCCTATATATGTGGTGTATACATCCTAGTTTCCCACTGTTGTGTGGCAAAACTTTCCCAGGAGGAAAAAACCCATATATATATATATATATATATATATATATATATCAGATAGGAAACCTACAACAGGCCAAAGTCCACTTTACTGAACCAGTGAGTTTTATTGGACTTACTTAATGGATGAGAGGTTACTTACTGGAGCAAGAGTGGCTCAACTGTATCACCAAAACCCACCCTAACACAGGTGGCATCTCACAAAAGCTGGAAAATCTGTAGTTCACTGCATAGCCGACAGGCAACACAACAGGTTGGAGAGTGTCCTTTCCAGGTCCCTCAGTTGGTCTAAACATCTTCCAGATAACTCAGCTGGTTTCTGCTTCTTCCAGGCAGTTGGTCTGATCTCTGGGTCTTCTTTGAAGTTTGGCTTGTCTAAGAGTCTTTGAAGCTCAGCTTCCTTCAGTCTGAGGGGAACTCTCAGCTTTTATTGCTTATTCTACTGAATCTGGTCGGTTTCAGGGACTTCCTGGAACTATTTTGAGTTGTTTATCTACTGCTTAAGGAGCTTCCCACAGGGCAGAATGCTTTAATCCTGGAGGAAACTGTTACACAACACCTACATAGACATATACTTTTATATTTCTGTATGTAATATATATATGTGTGTGTATATATATATATATATATATATATATATATGATAAAGTCATGATACATTAGAGTTGATCTAATACCACTAGTTTTAATTTAATACTGTAGGGTTCATTTTAGCATTCCCCTTTGCTTAATATGTAATTTCTCAATCAGTAAGGAGCCTTGTTCTTATTATCTGAAAATATTTGCTTGTTTGTTCAATTCTAGTACATATTTCAGAATTATTATCCCATATCCCTGTTAAAACCATTTTACCAACTGGATTTATCTATAATTCTTTCTGCTGTGGATTAGTTGGTTTCCTAATCCACTGAGGCTCAGACATTATTGCTTGTCTTCACTGTGCTGATGTCATTCCCATCCGTGCTGTGGTGGAGCACACATACCCCCAAAACACAAAGTATTGTCATATTTTAATTTGTGCTAGTGGTGGGTGAGAAATGCTGTCTGGACACTGTTGCATCTGCAGTTCTGGTGATAATATCCCTAGGTTCACTCTATCCTCATCTCTTACTTTTCCCTGTCTGATCTTTCTTATCCTAACTGTGCTGCAGTAAAATACTGTGTGCTGCTGTGTGCCCATTGACTCTTTTCTATCTAGTCTTTGTTTCAGAAAGATAATAGCTCTGTGATGTAAAGTAAAAACAATAATTATAAGCCAGGCGGTGGTGGCGCACGCTGTACTTGCCCTGGAATGACCAAGGGCTATCTGATCCAAAATATCAACCATGCCATTGTGCTAGATCTATCAATGCGATGTGCTGTGTGCCTCCCACAATCACAAGTTCCCACATGCAACCATATTGAAAGGCAAGGACTAAGGGGAAACATTTAGTTTACAGGGGCTCCATGCATGAGTGGACTAATGTCAATACAAAGGGCCTAGAGGCTTTCAGTTCAGTCTTGTTTTCTCATACCCACCTGCCCCTCTGCTTTCAACATGTGACAGAACAGAAAAAGGTCTATGCTACGTGCGGTCTCCTTAATCTTAGACTTCCCAGCTTCCAGAACTCTAAGAAGTCTTCTTAGAAACACAGAAAAAAGCCGGCAGTGGTGGCGCACGCCTTTAATCCCAGCACTTGGGAGGCAGAGACAGGCAGATTTCTGAGTTCAAGGCCAGCCTGGTCTACAGAGTGAGTTCCAGGACAGCCAGAGCTACACAGAGAAACCCTGTCTCAAAAAACAAAACAAAACAAAATGATTATATATTCTTTATAGATTATGGATTTTACTATTAAAATATCTTCTTTTCATATTCAGTGCTTTGCAACTTAAAAGATAAAAGTTTTTAAAAATATCTTTGTTTCATCTTCCTATGATTCCTGTATTCCAGTCCTTGGGGGTGAGAGTTCTACTTGAAATAGACACTCCTGAAGTATTCTGTTTCCAACATGACAGCTGGGTTGTCATCATTCATAATTTGTACTGGAAGTATATTGTGCTTTTTTGTTTAACATCTCTTATCAAATCTAGTTACTCAAAATGGTATTGTCATTGGCTCTGGAGATGAGTTCCAGCAGAGAAGGGACCCTGGTTCCTGGCTAGCCTTTCAGTTTGAGACTATGTGAATACATTTCAGCCAAAAACCATAACCTCTTATACATGTGCATGCACACACAGTGTAGAGAAGAGATTCAGTGCCACCTGTAGCACTGGGTACTAGGAAGATGGATCAGCCCTCTTACTGACAAAGCAAGAATGACTGATGAAATACTAAAAATCAAATGTACTTCTTGGCTAATATGAATGTAAAAAGGGGCTCAGCCCAGAGAGAAGTGAGCAGGAACCCAAAAAGGCAAGTGGACCAGGAAGCTCGCCTGAGGTACTTGTCTACTTAGGGAGACTTGACTTAACATTCTTAGCCGTAGGGTCAAGGATCAGAATGAATATCCTAGGGCTTGGCTGGAGTGAGGTCTAATGCAGATCCTTTCAATAAAGTTGAGCTACTCTCTCAATAGAGCCATAACCTAAAAATAAGTTCCCACTGACCTCAGCTCCTGGAAATAACTATAGTCCTGAACTTGGGAGACAAAAGAAATATTCTAGAATTTATAATTAAAACCAAGCCTTTACTCAGATTTCAGCTGGAATCTGTAATATCAGGAAAATATAGAGACTTGAGCTGAGAGTGGAGTATAAGAAACCCACCAATTGTAGTTTTCCTTTTGTTGTAAGAAGCAAAGTAAACATTTTCTGGAGAACACCTTCAGCTCCGGCTCATGCATCTCCACAGGTACAGTTCTGAGGGAAATGCATAGCTAGTTCACAGAAAGCACACCGCACCCTCAGGCCACGTGCAAGTGCTTGAGGTTCCAGCAAAAACAGCTGTAGCAGCATCCAGAGTCTGCAGTGAGTACCTATGAAGGAGAGGCTTGAAGATGCCTGAGATGGTGGATGAAAACAGTGAATTCCAGAAAAGCACGCACAGTGTGACTTCACGGATAAAGAGGCCTGCTGTAGATAAACTTAAGTACTAGAAATATAGTTGTAGGTGATGAATACTGTAGAGAAAAGCTTGAGTGCTCATGCCTCACCCACGTGACAAAGCTGTGTCTAAGGAAACTGATTTCTAGAAATTCTTTTCCTGGGAAAAAATTAGCTTGGAATTATTATTGCTAGTCTTGTTTTTTCTTTTCTTTTGCAGCAAGATGAGAAGATGAAGTTGAAGTGAAGTAGAAACGGATCCTAGTTTTTCCACGTTCTCAAAGCACAAGTCAGGGCAGAAGCATAAGAAGGATGTGAAACAAAGAAGTATTCAGTTGTTTGAGTTTTGTACATGTTCTGGTTTTGGTTTTGTTTTTTGTTTTTGTTTTTGTTTTGTTTTGTTTTTTGGCCCTTGGATTATTGCTAGATCTATATGCATAAAATAATTATATCTTAGATAAGAAACTTTTTTCAAAAACATTGGCCATCACATAACTTGTTGATTTAAATTTCTATCAAATTCATATAAGCAACTATTCTTATAACCAAGTAAAAATATATCAACAGATAGTTTTGCATTGGTTATCTTGTATATCAGGCTATCTTGTCTTTTGCTTTTGAGCCATTTCAGTTACATGAAGATCATAGAGGATTTGAAAACCATCTTTTGTCCGAGTCTGTTTTTGTTTTCCTCTCACCATTCTGCCTATGTTAGAAGCACTTGCTAGGCAGCAGCCTCTCTCAGTTACACGTGATGGGATGACTGAGGCAGAAGTAGCTGTCATGGTTAATAGCATCTCTACAGAATTTAGGGTCACATAGGAGATATACTCTAGGCATGTTGAGAGTAGCTTTCCAGATGAGTGAAGGTGGGAAGAGCAACACCATCTCACACACTGGGGCCATAAAGGAAGGGAACAGAGAAGACCAGCTGGTTACCAACATCCATCTTTTCTAACTTGGTGAAATGTGATTGGCCACCTCCCATTCGTACTGCCATACCTTTTCCACCATGATGGGCTTTAGCCCTTCAAACTGTAAACTTACTCCCTTAAATTATTTTTGATCAGGTATTTGTCCCTGCAACCAGGAAAGTAGCTAATACCCTAGCTTGCCAGACATTTAAATGTTATTATTTTTTAGTATATATATATATTGGTCTATGTGAATGAATGCCATGGGGGCAGATGGGGTACTGCCTGTGTAGGTAAGAGAGAGCTACAGGAGCTTGAGTTGCAGGCCAGCGTGAGTGGTTAGAACCAAACTCAGGTCCATTGGAAGTGCAGTAAATGCTCTTAACCACTGAGCCATCACTCCCAGATAGGTAACATATATGCACAGTTGAGTGCAGGAGCCTGAGGAGTCCAGAAGAGTGCACTGGATCCTGTAGAGGTAAGAGTTTATAAGAGGTTGTGAGCCATCTGGCATGGTTGCTAGGAACTGAACTTGGGTCCTATATAAGACCATGAGGTAGGTGTCTCTTTAGCCCATTTTCATTATTATTATTATTATTATTACTATTATTATTTTAAGTAATAGTCCTCCTTGTGTCTGAGCCCACTACATAGTTTACCACAGTCACATAATTAGGAAAACTTTAGCTGATGGAGACATAAATACTTTCTTAGATAATTTCTGGCTAATAAAGGGATAGACCCACTCACTGTTCGTGAGCACTCAAAGCAGTCCTTGAGAAGTCCTAGGATGACAGCTTTGAGACCTGTTTATTGCAGGAGAACAAGGCACAGAATTCTTCCTAACATTGAGGATGCCATCTTTACTGCTAAAACACAAGAACACAGCAGCCTGCCTGTGCAGTGGAGGTCGGAGGCCTTGTTAAAGGAGCGTTTACACTGGGGAGCGTTGCTTCTCTGACAGTCCAGTCCGTTCATGCTCCAGGAACACTGTTTAAGACTTCTGACCTCCTGGAATTCCTCTGACAGGATTGGTTTTTGTTCCTTTTATTTTTAATTCCACCTTTTATGAGTTTTTCCTTTATTTCTCTCTCCCATGCAAATTACTTCATATTTTATAGCCAGTCTTTTTCTTTTACTATTGGTAGAGTTTGGTCACACTTTAAAAAAAAAAGTTTCTGGGTTATAAAAGTACCCATGTTTTTAATTTTTGAAGAATTTTCAATTGTGTGCATGCATATATGCTATGGAACACGTGGAGGGTCTGTCCTTTCATGAGGATCCCAGGGCTGGAGCTCAAGTCATCTGCTTTGCTTTTTGCCCATTGAGCCATCTTTGTGAGCCCTACATTTAAATTTCAGACTAATGCAGAGCTTATTGTATGGTGTGACGTATACCTGTAATATTTTACTATTTCTCAAGTGATTTATTGACTTAACAGCTCATATCTATTTACTGACTTGAAGTTTTTAGTGTTGTATTTCCATGTGTGTCGATTGTTGATTTTCCTGTCTTCTGTTCACTTACATATCATTTTACAACAAATTCTCTTTAGAATGTCAATGTTTTCCACATAGGTTTTGCAAATCTTTTAATAAATTTACCATTAGGCATTTTGTCCTTCTATGAAGTTGGCACAAGCGAGGCTTTCTCTTCAGTTCTCCTAATTTACTGTTTGCAAATATGAAGATTACTGGTTTTTGTATGTTGATTAATAAACCCTGTTATGGCTTATAACAGTATTTTCCTGACTTACTTCTTGAACCAAGCTATCTGACCCTATTTTTTGATTCTATGACTAATACAAATTCCTTGCTCAAAAGCCATGAGTCGGTGAGAAAGCAGTTTGCTCAAGGTCAGAAGCTTTGGAAGGTAATGAACAAAAGCATTCATCTCCCAAGACAAAGACCATTTCTGGGGACTCGGGTTTATAGGAGGGGCAGGAAGGCAAGGCAGGGAGGAAGGGACAGCAGCAGAGGAGGCAAGGGGCATCCTGGGGGCATCCTATATTCTGGGTAGTCTTCATACTGAATGTTTTCTCTTTGCCAGAAGATCTTGATAAAGCAGCGAAGTTTCATCTCTTAGGCCAGGCCTTATATTCTTTAATTAAAAGAAACAGTTTCTTTTTCACCATTAATAGCCAAATTCCTGCTAGAACACTCTACTTGCTGCTGGAGTTTGGTGCTGCCAGGGTGACTGCTCTGTATCCCCACAGCCCAGAACAATATGGCACATTTTCCTCATTGCCTTCCATACTTCTACGACCCCACATTGCTGAAGACTAAAGGGGCCTGGCAAGAGAGAAAGATGATTTGCAAAATCCTGGCCTTAAGGCAGAGTAGAGGAGTATGCGTGGGCATCTGAGTAACACTAATAGTGCACACACACACACACACAATGGTCTAGGAATATTTGTCAGTACACTGAGAAGCAAACAGCTATGGATCTTGAAACCTTGTGGTGCAGCCTTTTGTTTTGAAAGAGGCTATCACCGTGTGCCTAGGGTGATTTGCAATCTGCTGGCTTCACACATGTGATATCCCTATCTTGGCTTCCAGAAGCTGGAATTACAAGTGTGAGCCACCATACCTGGCTAAAGTCCACTTTTTAAAGCATGCCAGCCATTGTCTCAACTCTGTCACTTGACACTTGCCTGTATGATACCAAGACTGAAATTTTCTGTTCTTCCCTAGCTGAACTCCTGTCTGGAGGAAACTAGAGAAGTACAGAGAAAGAAAGGGCCTCCTTCCGCTTGCTCCTTCCTTACTGCTCTCACTTTCGGCCAGTTTCACCTTAGTAACGGCATTTTGCCCAACAGTGCCAGTGGATTGTAGCTGCCAGCCAGCTTCAGCACTCCTAGCATCAGCCCAGTGCTCGCATCTGCAGCTGGGCATCTCGGTCGGTCTTAAATGTCCGCCAGTTTTACTGCTGCTGGAATACTGATGTTCTTGTTCTTAAATAGATTTATGGACAAAATAAAGAAAATAGCTTAATTTTTAAAATATTCATTTTATATGTATAAGTGTTTTGCCTGTGTGTGTCTGTATGCCTGTGTGTGTGTACATGTGTGTATGTACATGTGAATGCATGTGTATATATGCTGTGTATGGTATGTATATGTATGTGCATGTTTGTGTGTGTGTGCACTCGTGTGTGTGTGTGTGTGTGTGTGTGTGTGTGTGTGCACATGCCTGGGGCCCTGGGTCATTAGAAGAAGGAAATCGGATTCCCTGGAACTGGAATTGTGGAAGACTCTGAATGTTAGGAATCGAACCTGTTAGAAACAAATGTTCTGAGCCATCTCTCCAGCCTCTAGTTTAAGATTTTAGAATCAAGATTATTGGCATCAGAGGAATAAAAGAATCCTAGCTCTTAATCTAGTCACTATTGCTGTAGCAGAATGCCTCAAACTGGATACTTTATAAAGGAAACAGGTTTGTTCTAGTCCTGGGTTCTGAAAGCTCTTAACCCCTGAACCATTTCCCCAGACCCTGTCAAACATAAAGTATTTTTCAAAAAAGGAAATGTTTGAAAGGTATGGAGGCTCATACACACCCAAAGATTCCAGCACTCAGGAGGAGGCAGAAGCTGATAGAAGCTGTCAATTCAAAGCCAGTAAATTTCAAATTAGCCATAGCTACACACACGCATGCGCGCACACACACACACACACACACACACACACACACACACGCATGCGCGCACACACACACGCACGCGCGCACACACACGCATGCGCGCGCGCACACACACACACACACGCATGCGCACACACATGCACACAAAAGAGAAGACAGAAAAGAATGTGTGCATGCACGTGTTTTCTGTCTACTGACATTTAGGGGTAAAATACTGTGTCTGAAATGTGCTTAAGATAGGAAGTCAGGAGATGTTAACCACTCCTAGAATTGTTGAGATGTGGTTTATTCTCCTCTACGTACAAACTTGGGAAATTTTCACAATAAAAATGTTGTGTAATAGTATATACCTTTAATCCCAGCACTTAGGAGGCAGAGACAGGTGGAGATCTGTGAGTTCGAGGCCAGCATGGTCTAACAAGGAGAGTTCCAAGACAGCCAGAGCTGTTACCCAGAGAAATCCTGTATGATTGGGGGTGGGGTGGGGTGGGGTGGGAGGATGTTGTTTTGCATGAATAAAATAATCTGGGGAGATATACTAAGTGAAATGAGGTCTGAAAAATAATTTAGTCTCATTTGAGACTTGCCAGGTTTTATAAAGCGGGTTCTAAAATGTAAAGAAAGCCAAAAAGTAAGGTTAAGGGCGAAGGACTCTTGGGATGTGACTCAGCAGTACAGCCAGGCCGCCCTCCCCCTAAACAAGCGGAGAGGATTCTGGAAAACAGATCCAACAAACAAACCCTGGCACAGGATACTAGAGCAATGACTAAGGACTTCCTGAGGCTGTCTACAGAGCTACCCTTCCATCCCAGCGATGCCAAAAACCAAAGATTTCAGCGTGTCTCCTGCGCTGGAACACTCAATAGTGTCAGGAGAGTTTTCCCTTTAGGACCTCGGCAACATTTGTTTTTCCAGAACTTTCTGGGAGGGTGGAGACTTAGAGGCACAGGGAAACCCCGCCCTGTGGCCTCGGGCAATTTATTCTCTCTGAGGACTGACGGTGCTAGGGACCTGCTAGGAACCTGCTAAGGACCATGAACGCCCCGCAGCTGCTCTTCTACGTGAATGGCCAGAAGGTGAGCTCCCGCGGGTAGGGCAGGCAGACTCCTGCACCAGTCAATCTGGGGGCCCCAGTCCTGGCCCCTATCCCAGCCTGCGCCCAGCTTTCTCTGGAACCTTAGCATGGGGTCTCAGTATGGGCCCTCAAGCATAGGAATCTGCATTATAAAACTTGGCAAGTCTCAAAGGAGATCAAATTATTTTTCAGATCTTTTGCATCAAGACCAGCGCATGGAAGACAGTTTCAGAAGTGTCTGAATCCCAGGGCCCCTCCCTTTTCGACAGGGAGCATCCAGACCTTCCCTCCCTTAACACACACACCCCTCCCCCACCGTTGAATAAGTAGCTTCAATTCTCAGCTTATCTGGGTGAGCAATACCCAGCCTTGACAGGGCCCCAGAGATGCACTGGTTCTAGCTACCCTGTGGATTTTTCAGATGAAGTTGTAACTTGATGAAGCCAAAGCAAATTCCTGGCACAGCACAGCTTGCCAGAATCAGGGACCCCTGCTGAGTGTCGCCTTTTGTTTTATTTGTGTGTGTGTGTGTGTGTGTGTGTGTGTGTGTGTGTGTGCGCGCGCCCTGGCTCTGAAGACTTTTATGGCTGCATCATTTAATTGCCCGGGCTTATTTGGAGTGTTCTCAGTGTAAACTGATAGCACTTTGAGTGGGGGATGGAGACCTGCTGACCACAATGTCAGTACTGCTTCCTTTGGATCCCCTTGTGTTCCCTGTGCCTGGCTAGGGACAGCCAGAGCCCTTGTCTTAACTGGCACTGGCTGACCCTCAGGAAACCAAGGAAGGTTTAGCATCAACCAGACCCTTTGTGTATGGGGCCTCTTCTGAGGCTGAGTTGATTCACACAGCTGTTTTCTTCCTTGGAGAACAGGGTCTCCCAAATCAAAGAAGCCCCCATAAAAAAGTTTACCGAGTCCCTACGTCATGGCCCTGAAGTGGAATAGGTGGATCCTTAATGAGATCTATTACGCCACCCCCCGACCCCCAATGCAGGACGACCATGAAGTTGGACTAGAGTGATGAGGTGAAATGGCTGCCCTGCTTCTTCGGATTTCCTTTTGCATAACAGAAAAAGCTGGAGGCTACTAACAGGGCAACACTTCTTACTGCAGAAAGCACGATCATGAGTATTCAATGTCCTAATAGACACTAAACTATGTTTAGGCGCATGGGATATAGCAAGCCACAGAAACGATGCGACCCCTGCTGGTGCGGAGTTGACCCTGTGCTGGGGAAACAACCAACAGGCATATAAATAAATGGAGAGAGTGTGGCGTCAGGCAGTAGCAGGTGCTGGCGTGAATACAGAATGATGAGCAGTAACTGGTAGGGTGGATAGAGGGGATGCTTTGACCTTTCAGAGCAGGGGGCATTGGAGCAGTGTCTGGGATGAAGTAGGACCCAGCCAAGTGTGTGCATACAGACACACACACACACAAACCACATATACACGTATATGTATACAAATAGACACACACAAACTCATGCACATATGTATATATGTATACAAATACACACACATATATGGGGGAAAGGAACTCCAGGCAGAGATATCCAGGTGCAATGTCCCGGAGCAGGAGAATGTTTACATACTCTGGGAATAAACTGTTAGGGCTGGAGGTGTGGTCAGGAGTCAGAGTACAGCTTTATAAATGATGGTAAGAGTCTAGCGAAAGACAGCAACCATGTTGAGTCTGAGGTCTCCTCCCTTCTCCCCTTCATCCTTCCTCTCCTGCTTACAAACAGGAAGGTTCTTAACGAGTAGCACAACTTTATACTATATTGATTTTGAAGACTAAATGAGTCCTTTCTTACCTGAAGCTCACCTTACCTCTTTTAGTCCCTCTGTTAGCAATGCTAGACCTCCAGGTTCCTCAGACTGGGTCCTGAGATCAAATGTTCTGTGAACACTCTAGAAATATACTGGTTTAATTTTATTCTTTCCATTTGTTTGTTTATTCATTTATTCATTCACTTTACATCCTGACCACAGCACCCCCATCCCAGTCCCCTACCCTGGGATACCAACCCACCCTCATACCTCAATTCACTCACTGCAGGACTAGGCATATCCTCTCCCACTGAAACCAGATAAGACAGCCCAGTTAGGGGGATGAGATCCACAGGCCAAGGAACAGATCTAGAGACAGTTCCCACTCCAGTTAGGGGACCCGCACAAAGACCAAGCTGTACATCTGCTACATATGTGCAGTGGTCCTAAGTCCAGCCTGTGCATGCTCTTTGGTTGGTGGTTCAGCCTCTGAGAGCCCCCGAGGGCCCAGGGATAGTTGATTCTGTTGATCTTCTTGTGGAGTCCTTATGCTTCCTGGGTTCCTCAATCCTTCCTTCAGCTCTTCTTTAAGACTTCCCAGACTCTGTGTAATGTTTGGCTGTGAGTCTCTGCATCTGTTTCAGTCAGCTTCTGGGTGGAGCCTCTCAGAGGACAGCCATGCTAGGCTGCTGTCTGCAAGCATTACAGAGTATCATTAACCGTGTCAGAGGCTGGTTCTTGCCCATGGGATGGGTCTCAAGTTGGGCCATTCGTTGGCCATTTTCTCAGTCTCTGCTCCATCTTTTGAGCCCTCCCCTGCAAACAAACAAACATACCAAGAAACCATGTCAGCTTTGTGTCCCTCTCAAGTTTAGGGAAGCATGTGTCCGGCTCTGGGAAGCAAGCCCCGCTGCTCCTTGCTACATGGACAGAAGCAGAGAGCAAAGAGCTGTTTGGAGTAGTATGAGAAGCCACTTCGAGAGAACAGCCCTGTGAAAAGCCAGACTCTTGCCTTTGCAAGGACTCCTGGGAGACTTTCACTGTGTCCTGGTGACCTGCAGAGCAGGACTCTGGCTTTTGCTTTTCATTCTGCATGAGAGGAACCCTGAATGCAACTGCAATGAAAGTTATAAGTCCCTGCATTGCTGTTAATGCACGACCCTACCTGCCCTTAGGGGTTGGAGGTGAGGTGGCTCTAGGACTCAAAGTCACAGAGTCCAGGAGCAGGCGAGAAACACTGCAGCAAGACTGAATTGAATGCAGCTGCAAACTCCTTTAACATCCTCCGCCTGCACCCCATTGGTTCCAAGGAAGCATCTCTTCTAGTCCCGATTGGCTGGCATTGTCTGCATCAGCAATCCTTGGTCTCTCAGGCAGTCTTCAATTAGGTCCTCCTGCAGGAGGTGCCTTTTAGGCTTCGTGGCCCCAGGCATTTATACAGAGGTGGCCTCCTTGTTCCTCCTACACACTGTGTGAGTTTAAGTGACATGAGTCAGCTCACAAGGGGCGAGCTGGCAGGGAGTAAAGGGAACATTTATGAAAGACATGTTTTAAGTTCTTAAACTCAAGGACTGTGGTATTCATTCACTGAAGGCCCACCATTTTTGGTTCCTCTCCAAGAAATTCTAATTTCAGGGTGGAAGAAAGGATCAGTTTAACGATTGTCTGGCCGGTTCAGGAATTCTGCAGGTGGCATGGTATTGTTTTAACAAAATGTCAATCGTTCCAATTTTACCAATGAAGACTAAGGAACTAGATGCTAGAGTAAAAGCCTGCAAGCTCAGAGAGGCAGAGAATGCAACTGCCTCTGCCAACTGACCTTCCTCCTTAGCCGGACGTCCCAAAAGGCAGAAGCCTTCTTTTCCATACCACCTAAAAAACCCCTCAAACTGAATGTCCCTGCATTCCACTTCCTGTGTGCCTGTCTTCCTGACTTCCTCTTACTCTCTATGGCTTTTTCTATGTTCACTCACTGTCCACTGGTTGCTTGCTCCTCCTCTTGACCTATTATTGACTTTATTTACTCCTGTTTACAATATTCACACAGAAAGCTCTTTAATTAAAGGTGTGTGCTAGGAATGAGCCATACAACAACTAGAAACAGGTTTTTCCAGTCAATAACTCAGTCTTGGGGTTCACAATGTGATCATATGTCTTGCAACATTTCCTCTTTTTATTTAAATAAAAAGGAAAGATTTTTAACTCCAGCACAGTAAAACTATTTCCAATAATGAAGCAATTTCTTCTACCAAGCTTTCCACAATGTCCATCTTGATTGTCTTTGGCAGTTTTAGGATTAAGTATTTTGAGTTCAAAGTTCTGTACAATGTTCATGTCAGTCTCCTATGAACTCAGCAATTTAAAAAGTCCTGAGCAGTTTGTAGTGGGAACCTGATCTCTGCATGGTGGCAATCATGGCTAAGTTGAACACAGACAGACCTCAACCCAAAGACGCCTCTATTTCTGCAGAACCTATCGGCAGAAAAGGCTTGGGGCAGCTTTTCCCAGTGGTTAGCATTTCCGCAATCCAAGTGGATTAGTCATTGCAGGGACCCATCATCTTCTTGGAGATCTCAAAGGTTACTGTTAGGATGGTCATGGTTTATTGTAGAAAACTTAAAACATTTAAAACCTTTCAGATCTCCAAAAAGTTTGAGGACCACAATCTATTAAGTACATAGACTTTACTCCTCATTTGTTACCTGCTCCAGACCCAAACTGAAAGCATATACGGAAACTAGATGAAACTTATTTCTAGAATTATTACTGTTATGACTATTAGTATCATGACAGAAAGTATATACATAATAATATTATGGATTTTGAGATAATATTTATACTTTAAGACAAATTTTAAACTGTCAAATCAAAACTGAAAGTGTTGGAGTCTAGGAGTTGCCTCACAAACCACAGGAATACTGATCTCAGACAGACAAGGATAGTTTATTGAGCATATGCCCCAGGACTAATCCAACAGGGCCACATAGTTCAGACTTAGAAGATGAACTATGACTCCAAGTTAAGATCCTATAGGATCTGCAAACATTTGTGCCAAGTTATTCCACCAATCACCATTTAGGGAGTGGGGACTTCCTTAGGAACATATCTTTGTTTTACACTTATCCTATTCCCACTGGTTGGGTTACTCAATGTGGTGGTGGACTTGCCTTGCCAAACATTCCTGCTTTCTCCTCCCAACCAGGATGTCAACTACCCATGTACATGCCTCTCTCTCCCAAGTAGGAGGTTAGTTCCCAGGGAGGTCTTGGGGATTTAAACTTTACTTGACCCCTACTCAAAATGGAACTTTTATTCCAAATAGCTTCTTATATTGGTGCAGGTTTCTCTCTTGTATTGGCAAATAGCATGTACGCTCATACACAGGTACAGGAAGTGCTGCCGGGTGGTTGGTTTGGGTCCAAGCTTATGGTGGCTAACTATACAAAGCAGTTCTACTGACTTCTATTGTGATGGGTTTTTATGAATACCAAAGCACAGAACATCCTGCTAGTAGTGGTAACAACATATGAGAAAGTTTTCTTGTAATGTTAGTAACAGCACAAAACGGCAGGCTAGTGGGGTGACAGTTACCTAGACCTTAACAAAAAGATTAAGAGGTTAGTGGCAATAGGATAGTCTCTTATTTTTTTGTTAGGGTCCAAGAGTCACCCCACAAACCACACAAACACTGATCTCAGTCAGACAGGGATGAGTTATTGAGTGCACACCCTAAGACTGATTGATTAGGACTGTAGCTCAGATGGGGCTGAGCCACATCAGTGAATATCTTTCTCCGTCAACTTATAAAGGGGAAAAAAAAAAAACCACAAAAATCACAGTGAGTTCATACATAGGTGCCAGATGTGCTACCCTATGGTCAGTTCTGGCTCAAGCCATTTTAGACATAACAGTTCATATATATTGACCTTTAATTTAATGGATCCTACATAAGACATTGTGGGATTTCTTAAGATTAACAAACATCAAAACATACAGAACATAACAGGGGATGTGGTCAACATGACCTTGCTCTGAGTCAAGCTATTTTTCTCTCAGTGACTGGCGGGCATGTTACAGCGGCAATATGAAATCACTGATTGGCATGGAACAAATTGGCTACAGCTATGCTAGGGGGGCAGACCTCAACAACTTTTGTTTTCCTTTGTCCCATATCAGGTGGCTCTTCTGATGTGAGATAGAGATTTTGGGTTTTCCTCTAACAAGCATGCATGGGTTTAGAGAAGGAGAGAGCCATACTCGAACTCCAAAGCCAGCTTTAATTTTTTGACTTGGGACCATTTGCCACTAGTGTCTGTGGGGGCAGCAGAGACAAGCTGGAGGTGGCCACTTGGCCAATTTGCTCGTTTTCTTGGGACACTTTCTCTTGATGATCATCCTCTCTCTTCAGACGTTTCACTTGTCCAGTGGTCTCTGGGTTCCTTAGCTGGATGCTTTTATTCTCCTGGAAAGATAAAAACAAAACCCTGCCCCCACTCTAGCTCTGGGTGGTTCCTTTTTTGGCATGCTATGTCTTCACTAGAGCAAAATGGGTTTTGGCAATAGTAAAAGCATTATCTTTCAATTGAAATTTACAAAAATCTTTTCAAAAATTGAAACGAACTAACTATACCTTAATATGTATGGATAAATATGCCTATATCCTCCTTTCTCCTTCTATATAAATTCAATGTTTAGATCACAAAGGACATTCACTTTGAATTTCAGCCTGCCTTTTACAAGTGGCTTTAAAATGTAAATCATGGGGGCTGGCGAGGTGGCTCAGCGGGTAAGAGCACTGACTGCTCTTCTGAAGGTCCTGAGTTCAGATCCCAGCAACCACATGGTGGCTCACAAACACCCATAATGAGATCTGACCCCCTCTTCTGTGCGTCTGAAGACAGCTACAGTGAATTACACCTGAGCGAGCAGGACCAGTTCGAGCGGAGCAGCAGAGGTCCTGAGCTCAATTCCCAGCAGCCACACACATGATGGCTCATGGCCATCTATACAACTACAGTGTACTCATACACATACAATAAATAAAATAAATCTTTAGGAAAAAAATGTAAATCATGGTAATTCTTCCATGCCTGCCTCTCCTCCCAAGTGTTGGGATTAAAGGTCTGGCTATGAATTCCTTATAAAAGTTATTCTCATAGCATTGACCTGGTTCAATTTGGCTCTCCATTACCCCTTATTTTTTTAATGTTAAGGTAAACTTCCAAGTTTTTACATTTTATATATATATATATTTATCGTTATTGCTGACTTTATTCTGAATTTGTTCCCTGGCAAATTTTAATATTCTAGTCTTAATTAAACATGATGCCAATTTGTCCACTATTTCATTATTTTTAAGCCATTTTGTCTGTCTTGCCTGCGTGAGCTACATAAAATGTGATGTCCTTGCTAAGTTTTGCTAGATTTTGTCCTTTTCATTCATGCCTCCTATGACCAGGTGTCTTTGCCATTTATCTGCCAGTTGGTTGTTTTCCATTTTGATGACCACAGAGCTGCTATACCACTGCACTCACACCGTGAATTGGAGAAGACGGACATTTCCCTTCTGCTTTCCTGGTTG
>JADRCD010120678.1:0-11604 GCA_019843815.1 Montemys delectorum
GGAGCACAGCTGGGAGCACAGCTGGAGAGCGTGAAGACTCAGTCAGTGCTGCTTGCCTCCTCTTGTCAGTCCCTGAAGCACTTTGCATCTTCATCATGAGGGAGACCTTCAGGAGAAAGACAGAGGACAGAACTGCTTTGTTAGTGGCCTGGAACACTGTAGAGGCAACTAAGATGGGAGCCTCAGGCACAGGTCTCCCTAAGGCTGTAGACTTAGAGGATGCTCATTCCAGCTGCTGTCAGCTGAGAGTGGTCGTGAGAGCACCAAGGCCTATGGATCAGCATTTTAGTTTCCTTCAAGTCCCTAGGATGACAGTCCAACATGCCTTGGAATGAACCAAGAAAGCCTTTTTGGTTCCCCTTGGAAGACAGCACTCCCAGGTCACCGGGACTAAGGTGAGGGTCCTTGGGGATGGAGTCACACCACAGGAGGACAGGATCCTTTAGGTATGGCTTGGATAGCAATAGTGACACAGATGTGGGATGGAGGGTAGGGTACTGCCCAATGGAGTCTAGTCCTATGGGGTGCAGGGTCCCTGTCATACTGGCCCAGGCAACTGGGTGGCGTGTGGTTTAACAGCTGCTCTGTGTCTGACACCTGCTGTCCGGAGCAGGGGAGTATGCACACGGTGGCTGCGTGGCCAGGAAAACGGTAATGGCTGCCTCTCAGGCCTCAGGCAGAAAGATGCTCCCCTCTGACCCAGGGAATGAAGTGTCATCAAGGCAATGGGCACCTGTGGTCAGCACATGTGGAAGTGGGAAATATGGATGCTATCCTAGGATGGATGGGCATGATGGTTATTCTAACACCAGAACAAGGCTGCTTTTGCCTCAAAGCAGGCTGGGCTCAGAGTAAGGCTGCTGTTACCTCTGGGTAGAAACAGAAATAGTTAGCAAACCCTTACTGTTAGCATTCTGTCTAAAGTCCACCCCACAGTTACCTGGCAACAGTCAGGTATGCTCCTCCCCACAGTTACCTGGCAACAGCAAGGTAGGCCTGGCCCACTATAAAAGGGGCTGCTTGACCCCTCCTCTCTCTCTTACTCTTGCCCTCTTGCTCCCTCTCTCTCTCCCCATTCCCTTCTGCCCTTTCTCTCCACATGTTCATGGCCTCTCCTTTATTCTTCTCCTCTACATCCCTCTCTCTGCCTTTCTCTGCCTCTACTACCCTCTTAACTTCCTTCCCTATGGCCTGAATAAACTTTATTCTATACTATATTGTTGTGTGGCTGGTCCCTCAGGGGAAAGGGATGCCTTGGCATGGGCCCGCCAAGGCACCCTCTTCCCCCCTACCTCACCACACTCCCATATAACATTTCTTATATCTCTTTATCTTTTTATAAACACATCACTTGCTACAGTCTATCTTAGGATGTGATCCCATTGCTGAGAATGTCATTTTTAATCATTAAAATCACATTTATTAATTAA
Source organism: Montemys delectorum (assembly GCA_019843815.1). Classification (NCBI taxonomy): domain Eukaryota; kingdom Metazoa; phylum Chordata; class Mammalia; order Rodentia; family Muridae; genus Montemys; species Montemys delectorum. Next base: position 1,431 of record JADRCD010120678.1, read on the forward strand.
CACACACACACACACACACACACACACCACACAATGAGTATATGGTGGGCCAGAGGACAATGTGAGGGAGTTGGTTCTTTAGCCAAGGAGCCATCTTGCCAGCCCAACAATGCCGCTGTGGCAGGCTCTGACTATCAGGAATGCAATCTTTGGGTTCTCATACTGCCTTTCACAGATAGCCAGTACTAGCAAGAAACAATTCACACGTTGCTCATAAAGCAATGAAATATTCACCTAGCCACCCAGGTACGAGCCCACACAGGTGTCTCACATGAAAATACATAAAAAACCAGGGCTCAGTGACAGTGAACCACTCCCTCGCGCCAGCGTTCCCCATCGCCTCTATGTAGCTTTTGTCTACTGCCTTGAATATTCAGGATGCACTGCAGTATGTCCAATAGAGTCTCAATCTCTGCCTTTCTCTGGCCTGGATGAGTTCATTCCCTGCATGTATGTCCCCTCAAGGCAAGAAAGGTGACTGCCAATCAGGTCAAGGGCTGGAGACCCAGCAGAGGTGCTCTGGTGTTCTGCCACCCTCTTCTGTTTTCCTCTCCTTGCTTGCAGTGATCACGATGGGGACAAATGGCTGTTCCCCTTTTCTCTCAGGGGAGAGTGTTAGAGGAGCTTCTTAATCGGGGCACTACACTATCCCTTCCCCACCACATTGTTATGGGAGAGAAAAGTGTAGGTCCGGGCAGCTGTAACTAGACACCCTCCATAATTAGCTGACCACCCACAGAGAGCTACTTAAAGTTATTTGGGTCATCAGTTAGATCAAGTGAGGCATTGTAGTCTGATGAATAGGAGGCTTTGAATAGAAGGGAAAGCAACCAACCCTACCAGGGTCCCAGAATGGAGGGTGGGAAAATAGAGTAGACCTGTTCAGCTGGGTGTGCACCCTCTCACGAGTCCCTTGCCAGGCCACCCACCCCATGCCCCAGTGCTCTTGGTGCCTCAGCACTAACTTGGTGTGTTTTCATTGGTATCAAATATTCTTTTACAATGTTGTATGTGTATCTTGATTATAACCACCTCCAATTTCTCTTCCACAAAAGTTTCTCATGAATTTCTTATAAATTTATGAAATTCCCACTGAAACTCTGTGTTCATTTTCCAGATTATGAGGGGAATATCTCTCTCTTCTCCTCCCTCCCCTCCCCCTATCCCTTCCCCTCCCCTCCCCTCCCCTTCCCTCTCCCCTTCTCCCCTCTCCTACCCCCTTTTCCCTTTCCTCCCCTTCCCTCTCCTCTCCTCCCCTCCCCTTCCCTCTCCTCTTCTCCCTCCCCTCTTGTCTCCTTCCCTCCCTTCCTTTTCTCTTCCCTCCCCTCTCTTCCCCTTCCTTCCCTTCCTCTCTCCTCCCCTCCCCTCCCCTCTTGTCTCTTCTCCTCTCCTCAATCCTCTCCTCTCCTCTTCATGTGTTTCATAGGCAGGGCTTGTAGAACAGCAGTAGCCTCAGAGGCCAAGGAGGACTTCCAGTAGAATGTGCCCAGGTGGAGGGGCTGATTTCTCCCTGGTATACATCTTTGCATTTCAAAACTGGAACTGGGAACACATGCTTCTAGTTGAAGAGGTTGTGAGAGACAGAAGTAGGGCTAGCTGGGGCTGCCATGAGAATAAGGAGTTAGTGGTGGTCAGGAGAGTGGCCACCACTTTGTTTTTGATTATTTTGGAATCTGACATCATGTACCCCGAACTTATTCACCTCCTAGTCCTCCCAAGTCTGCTCCACTTCCCCATAGATCCACCACCAAAAGAATAAGAATAGAAAGAGGAGGAGAAAACAAACATAACACAAAGTTTTGTTATCCATATGCTCGAGTGCAGGAGCAGGGTCCAACTCCTGGTGGCCAGCCCCTCTCCCACCAAGGGAAGTTGAGCTTCCCTCCACCTATACCCATCCCAGAAGCCATCAACTGGGGAAAGCCATGCAGTTTCCAAAGAGGGGCAGGGCCAGCTGTTCTGCTCACGATGGCGGCACCACTTTATGCTGAACTTAAATACCACTAAGCCACACTTAACATGGTTAACATGGCAATTTTATGCCATGCATATTTTACCACAATGAGGAGAAGAATAGAAAATAAAACACATTTCAAAAGGTTATACAAATTAGAGAAAATTGGGCAGGTATTTGCAGCTTCAGGACACAGGCAGGGCACAGACAATTTTGGGAGATTTAGGAATTCCCCCTCTAACTTAGTTAGGGTTCCGACTGCTGTGAAGAGACACCACGATCAAGGCAACTCTTATAAAGGACAATGTTCAATTAGAACTGGCTTATAGGTTCAGAGTTTCAGTCCATTATCATGAAGGTGGGAAGCATGGCAGCATCCAGGCAGGCGTGGTGCAGGAGGATCTGAGAGCTCTACATCTTGATCCAGTTGTATCCCAGAGAAGACTGACTTCCAGGCGGCTAGGAGGAATGTCTCTCAAAGCCCATGCCCACAGTGACCCACTTCCTCCAACAAGGCCACACCTCCTAATAGTGCCACTCCCTGGGCCAAGTATACTCATGCCACCACACCCTCCGTAGAGAGGGCAGTGCCCACTTTCCGAGTAGAGAATGAACTCTTTCTTGGCACAAGTCATGATATCCTGGGGCTTTCCCTTCAAGCTTGAGTCAGTTATTTTACCATGAGAATTGCTGATACTGTCTATTATACAGACTTTGGTTAACACATCATGGCTGTTGGAGCTGGTTGAGAAGTAGGCTTTCATATAAGAGCCCCTTCCAAGCACATGAAGAGGTTTGAAAAAAGACTCAACAACATGTAGGAATTAAAAACTTGTTGAGAATTCCCAGGTGGAAGATGAAAATGACTCAAAGTCACAGGTGAGAACCAGGTTGGGAATTTCGTGACCTGTGAATGCTCAGGTCTCTGGCTCTACCACAGGAAGAAAGACGGGCTATCTGTAGATGGTCTATCTCCTCCACCGAAAACACTGTGCCTAGCACAGACCCGGGGTTTGGCATTCATCTGTCTGTCAGGAATTCTGGGGCTAGGAAGACCTACATATCTGAATAGGGTCAGAAGCACGCTCCCTGTCTTAGGTGGCTTTGCAATAGGCTGCCATGTAAGGTGACGAATTAAGGTCTAAAACTGATCCAGGAATGCTGAATCCAGAGAACTCCATCAGACTTCTACATGTGCCAGAGTAGGTGCTAGATTATAGTGGAATGGCTCACACCTCTGCTAATCTCACACAATGTAAAGAAGCTCCCATGAGCAAGTGATTGGATCCAGCAGCTAAGACAGAGTCTCTGAGGAAGCAATCTGAATCAAGTGTTTACGTGTGCCCTCAGGTGTTCACACGGAGGCAATAAATGTCGAGGTCATTTGGTTCCTTGAGATTAGAACTCAGGTAGCTGTGCTAACTCAGCTAGCCCCTTGCACACTGAGCCATTCCCCCAGCCTCGGGTGCCTAGGCTTTCTTATTAACAAGAGGAGAAACAAACAGCAAAGCAGACACACTCTGTCTAACCCTAACCACAATATCAGGCATTCAAAAGGCTTTTTTTTTTTTTTTCTTTCTAATCTGGATAGATCAACACTGCGGACATTCTAGATGGTATTCTTCAGATCTGAGGTCTGAGAAACTTCTCTTCATTGAGGAACTCACCTTTGTTTTGTACCCTGCTGGGCCAGCAGACTGCTTGGAACTCAGGCAGGAAACTGGGTTAGGGACAAAAACTTACTACCCAGAAACACCAGCCAGCAATGCCATAGATGCTACAGATGAGCCCTACGACAAATATTCAGGACACAAAAACTTGGCTGAAAGCCATTTCTGAGTGAGCCAAAAATAACTGCCCAAGAGGCTTGGGGTAAAGCCAAGGAAAGCATAGAGCAGAGCCACGGAAACATGAAACCTAAAAATGCATTGGCCCGGAAGGGGGTCCCTCCTGTTCTGTACCCTATCTAGAAGGGAACTGCAAGGAAGATGACAGGCTACCTACTGTGTGCAGGTCAAATGGAGAAGACCCTCTACTGTGTGGAGCCTGGCCGTGGCGCAGCCACGTTGGCTGAGAGCTGTGAGGTTTCACTGACTTTGGAGGCTACTTCAAATGAGGTAGAAGAAAAGGAGGCAGTGCCACTCAGAGTATGTAAGTGAAGTTAATGCCTGGACTGTCTTCATAAACATATCACAATGTGACTGTATCAGGAGTTGGAAATGCACTCATTACACCTATTCTACAGAACACTACAGTTTAGCTGACAGTCTGCCTCCGATTTGCTCAAAATGCAGTAGTCTAAAGCCCAAACCATCTAGCCTGAAACGCCCCTTTGTAAGAGAATACTGAGTACACCATGAGATGTGGTGGGAACAGTCCTGAATGTGATAGAATGGCTACATAGGCATAGTTTCAACCCACCTTACGGTCGGAAGACCATGACTCAGGGATGGTCTGCATATACAGCAAGCACGTCACTGAAGCCTGTGGGGGAACATACTCAGTGTCTTAGTTTCCCTTCTTGTTGCTATGAGAACACATCCCAATAAAAGCAGCTTAGGGAGAAGAGTCTATTCTGTCTCACAGTTCACAGTCCATCATGGTGGGGAAGTCAAGGCAGAAGGAACTCGATACAGCTGGTGATATCACATCCATAGTCAGGAAGCAGAGATGCATGCTTGGGCTCAGCTCCTGTTCTCCTTCTCCCGCAGTCTAGGATTCTATCCCAAGGAACTGTCCCATCCAAAGTAGGTGAGTCCTCCCACCTTGATCAACCTAAAAAATGGCAATCCCTTACAGGCATACCCAGAGATTAACATGACCCAGATAATCCATTGCAAGTGTGCCTAGAGGTTTGTGTCTTAGGTAAGTGTCTGGATCTTGTTAAACTGTCAATCAACACTAACACTAACACCAGCAGCACATGGGTGGGCTTTTCTTTTTTAGTAGACTGCTGGGCTGCTGTGTACAAAATTGTAAAACTTAGGCTAGAGAGAAATTGAGTGAGTTTAAGAGATTTGGAGGGACAGGAAGAAGAAGGGATGACCATTGATCAACTGAGACCAAGAAATCCATCTTGGAGAAAAAAAATGTCATTTGGAAATTTTCAGAAATCCATGTGATATATAGTAAATAATGTAATAATGCAATTTAATATGATATCAGTCTCTACCTTTTCATAACTATTCAATAAATCCAACATTTCTCACCTACGCTTCTAGAGTCTGTAGATGAGTTTGACGGTACACTGTTAAGCTTTGTATCCACTTTGTATCCACTTTCTGCCACTTGGGCTACATAAACATAAAAATCCATAGTAATAATAATAGTGATAGCAATAATAACAATAGTAATACTAAAAGCAGTAACAGTAAACAGTAGTAAAAACAGTAATAATAAAAACAATGTAATGGTAATGGTGATATTAACAATAGCAGTTAGAGTAACATCCTGGCTGATTTTTTTTTTTCTTAATTGAGGAATTGCCTCTGTCAGATTGGCCTGTGGGCATGTCTGGGAAGACTTCTCTTGATTAAGGATTGATGTGGGAAGGCCCATCCCACTGTGGGTGATGCCACCCCTCTGCAGGTTGTCCTAGGTGCTACAAGAAAGCAGGCTGGGCAAGCCATGGGGGCGAGCAGTGTTCTTCCATGGCCTCTGCTTCAGTTCCTGCTCTGACTTCTCTTCATGATGGACTACAAATGGTGGTAAGTTGAAGTAAACCCTTCCTCTTCAGGTTGCTTTAGGTCACGGTGTTCATCACAGCAGGGGTAATGATAGTGACAGTGATGTCGGTGTTGGCCACAGTGATCATTATTGTAATAGTAAGAATAGCAGTTTTCTTCGGGTGGTAGTGACAGTGATATTAATAGTGATCGTAACAGTAACATAGTGACACTGACCATTATTATAATAGTGAGAACAACAGTATTCTTCAGGTGGTAGCAATGGTGATACTAACAGTGGTCGTAACAGTAACATTAGCAGTAAGGAGGATGGTGCAGGAGCAACATGAACAGAGATGGTAACAATAGTATCATGGTAGCAGCACTAGTGGGACAGCCTTCACTGAAACCTGTGTGGCCTCTGTCCAGGGAAGGGCGTCCGCAGGCAAGAAGACTTGCCTCTCTTCTAAGTGACGGAGGTTCTAGCAGCTGGCTTACTAGTTAGCTGTTTTTATTGCAGTAAAATATACACAGCATAAAAGCTACCATCAGACTATTTTATGGTATACAATTCAGTGCACCGACAGTGCTGTTGGAACCATTACCACTGCTTGGACTTCCCCTTCCCCCCAAAGAAAACTGCGTGCCCACAACACAGCAACTCTGTCTGCCTTCTCTCTTCCCACTGACTGGAGGACGCTGGTCACCTTATACCTCTTTTTCATATTTTTTGATTGCATAATAAACTGTCTAGAACCCTCTGGAGTAAAGGGATGAGAAGAACCTTAGTTGATGGGACAGTCTTTCTTAATTCATTCCCAAATGCTGCTATGGGGCAGAGAGAGGCAGAGCAGGTTCTGAGGCATACAGGGTAGTGCAGAACAGGTGGATCTGAAGGACACCAATATGTCACCACATATTCAGATCATTTCTGAATCTGGTTGACACTGTCTTCTCTCAGGTTGCCTGATATGGCATAAAATTGTTATGCAGTTGAATACGCCTTGGCCCTTCCATCTGTCTCTCAAGTGCTAGGATTATAGACTCTGCCACTACAACCAGCTTATGTGTCATTTGAGGTGGAAGCCAGGGATTTTGCATGCAAAGCAAGCTCTCCACTGGCACGTCAACGACGCAACCAGAGAGCTCTTCTTAAAGTAGTTTATTCAGGAACCTTGAACAATCTTCTGACCCCTTGGGCACCTCCCTTAGCCCTTAAATGCTCCATCCTGAGCCTATCTCAGTAGGCCACGTGGTGCATGCAGATAGGTTGCCAAACGAGGAAGCAAGCCAGGTAAACAAGCACAGCCAAATAAGGAGTTGTTTATCACTCTAGCGCTCCAGCAAGGAGCAGAAGCCGGTGCCATCTTAGGGCGAGGTCCAGTGCTCTCCACACTCCACCAATAGAAATGTGTCTTCAACTCTAAACTGAGTTCTTTTTCTTTTTAAGATTTTATATTTTTGGTGCATGTGTGAGCATGTGCTAGTAAGTGACTCTGTGTGTGTGTGTGTGTGTGTGTGTGTGTGTGTGTGTGTGTGTTCATGAATGCATGCCTGAGAAGGCCAATAGAGGGTGTTTGAGCCTTTGGAGCTGTAGTTACAGGCAGTCATGAGCCATCTGACAGGATGCTGGAAACTGAACACAATTCTTGCTAAAGCAGCAAGCACTCTTAGCCACTGAGCCATCTCTCCAGCCTATAGACCAGATTGTTGCTATTCCTCTACTCTTCCTTGACTAGCAGCAATGCTCACCCATGCTCTGTGTCCTGAAAGACACACAGGTTATTTAGGGACTATGTATTAGACTGGAGGCAGGAAAAGAGTAGTGTGCTGGGTGTTTATAGCAGGAGCTCTTGGTGATGGCTTCAAAGCCTAGACAACTTTAAGTTAATATATCCTTGTCAAACTTACAAATTACCTTCTTTCCTTATGTGATTTTGTCCGGTCACTTTGTTGTTACAAACTGAGTATTTGTGCCCCCACAAACTCATAGACTGAAATTATTTCCCCAAATGGTGTCATTCAAAGCTTTGAGGGTGATTGGATCGCAAAGATTGAGCCTCCCTGGGTGGGATTAGTGCCCTCATAAGAAAGGCCTCGAATGTTCTCTAATGTTCTCTTTACCATGTGCAGATACAGCAAGGAGTAGGCAGGCTTCTAGGGCCCCTGCTGAAAGCCACCCCACTTTGCATGTAAAACTGTGCCCTCTATGAGCCCCAGCCTGGGGTCTTCTGTCATGACACTAAGGATGACTGAACTATCAATAACAAAGGAGGTGATGGAGGGGCACACACAGCCAACATTCCCAGCCAGTGTCTGACTATGAACCTCTTCCTGATGGTCGGCTACCCAGGAAAGACTCCAACCCAGTGGCACTTCCTGGAGCAGCCATCTACCAGCAATGCCTGCTGAGTCAGGCCTGTGATGCCAGGGTGAAAAGCGTCCCTGAAGCAACACAGACTGAGAACCACGTCCCATCCCGGTGCTGTGAGAAACAGTGGTTGCTCCACAATGAAAGCATTAGCATTTCATAATAAGAACCCTGGAGACTTGGAGTCAAGAACTCAAGACAGTTGACCTTGAGACCTTGTGAAGTTGGGTTTCAGCCTAAGAGTGGCAGAAACGCTGACTGAGCAAAGGGAGCGGTTCACGAACCCTAACGCATGGCCTTTCTTTCCTTTTTAATAATCAGGAGGGGACAATCTCACAGGCCGTGTAAGGATTCTCTTTCCCCATTGCGTCTGACTTTTTCTCAGCAAAAGACTTGCAATGTATAGGTTCCTCTCTGCAGTCTACATCTTGTTTATTTTAAAATTTACCAGATCCTTGACCTTGCAGGCAAGCTTGGCTGCTAGTAATTTTCTGCTTAAAACTCTCTCTCTCTCTCTCCCTCCCTCCCTCGCTCTCCCTCTGTGGTGTGTGTGTGTGTGTGTGTGTGTGTGTGTGTGTGTGTGTGTGTGTGTGTATGTGTCTGTGGTGCACATGCAGTGTACCTTAGCTGTTGGCATGGGTGTGGATGAATAGTTTGGAGCTTGAATGGTTGGCTCTAGACTAACAGCCATTAAGAAATGAGATGTCTGGTACTTTATGTTCATTTTTAGCTGGATTTACACTGCCTCACGGCACTTTTGAAAATGAACCATTAGATTGTATTTCTAATGAGTCAGTTGTAGTGTGTATGGTTCCACTTGGATCTCCTTTCCCACCCTACCTTAACTCCTGTGTGTCCACCCATGAACTTTGTCAACCTGCACGGCCAGGAACACAGGTCCCATGAGGCTCATGGCCCTTGGGGGAATTGAGAAGCACCTTGACTCTTCCTTCTTTTTCTGGGCTCCTCCAGCAGTGCTCACACCATCAGCTACTTGACTGCATGGCCAAAGACTCATGGTCCCTGAACATGGCTCATTGTCTTGCTTAAAATTATGTGCCCTTCTAACAAGTACCGCTGTTGCATTATGAGTTGAGATGCAGAGGTGAGAGTGAGAGAGCACAGGGTCTCTGGTCAGTCTAAACTATTGAGGGCAATAGGGCCACTCTAGGAGTCAAGTTCCAGGGGGAAGCAGGTCCTTTCTTGGCTGTCTGTGGGGCAACAGGCTGCAGCAGGTACTGCTTGCCACCTGTATACACAGCATAACCCCATGACCTTGAACAGTTATGAACTTTGATATGACACAAGTTTTTCATGCCTTCTCACGGGTGAGATGCTGAATAACAACGACCTTCTTAAAAGCATTTCTAGGGTTGTTACAGGCCACTTAAGGCACGGGCACTTGCTAAGCATCTTTTCCTCCTGGCTCCTAGTTTTTGCAGGTGCCAGGGAGATAACAGATTAAATCTGACATTGCCGAATAGCAAGGCCTGCCCTGTGGTGCTGATATGATTGCTGCGGCATTTCAAATTGAGAAACATGAGCACATAATATAGGAAGTGGAATTCTAAGTACTGACCACGTTCCCCAGGGAACTTTTAATAGATGAGAGTAGCATTTTTTCATGAGAACATGCCCAGAGAGCTGGCTCTGGGCATAGCTTTCTGAGTCTGAGAAGCAGGAGCTAAGGAGCTGGCTGAAGTCTGGAAGAGTGTGTCCTTGTTTTTTTGTGGGTTAGGGGTGGGATTTTGCCTTAGCTCTTAAGTGGTCGTGTCCACCTTTGGGCCCTAGAAGAGTGAGCTTTCCCTTCTTGACTCTCGGTTCTCACTGTGCATTACCAGTTTGATTTACTACTGACAGACCAGGTGCTACCCAGGGAGTGGACACGCAGTATGGTGGAGGACTGGATGAACCTGGGTGCTCAAGGTTGCTTGTCTTATGAGAAGGCTCAGGAAATATATCCTGAATGAGGAAATCCAGCCTCCAGGGACTGCCTAATGTGGGGAGGTGAATCTACTTCCAGCTAAGGGAAGCTTGATAGCCCCAAGTGCAGGGACACAGATCTGCTTCAGCTGAGGAAAGCTCAGTGGTTCTGGGTTTAAAAGGTTGAAGGTCAGTATCCATACCAACAGCTGCTCTGAAGACAGTGGGAAATTTGGGACCCCAAGGGGTTAGCAGGGACTT
>JADRCD010120686.1:0-10334 GCA_019843815.1 Montemys delectorum
TGTGTGTGTGTGTGTGTGTGTGTGTGTGTGTCTGTCTGTCTGTCTGTCTGTCTGTGTCTCTCTCTCTCACATCAAAACTTGGAGCTCTTCTCACTAATATTAAGATTATTATGGTTCTGTCTCCAGCATCATTAGACTTAGACTCTTGTCTGGTGGGCCAGGCCATTTGGAGTTAAGGATAGACTACTATTGCCCTTCTTGGGGTTTTTAATGCTACAGTATGAAAAGAACAATCTCTTAACACCTTTGTGTTTAGAACCGTTTTTTGTACATTCAGAATACCACTCAACCATTTTTAGATAAGTATTCTGTATAATAAGGTACATAGCTGAAGCTGAAGGAATGGCTCAGTGGTTAAGAACACTGGCTGTTCTTATGGAGGATAAGTGTTCAGTTGACAGTATCCATGTCAGACAGCTCACAACTGCCTGTAACCCCAGTTCCAGAGAATCTGAACTCTGACCTCTGTTCTCTTCTAGTCTCTGAGGATGCACCTGGTGCACACACATGGTCAGACATACAAACATACACATAAAATTTAAAAAATATTTAAAGTAAGTATATAAATAAGGACTTCTTGAACATAAGTGTTTATAATATAAGTCATTTTTGTATTCCATTAGCAAAACTGATTATTCCAGGTTTCAAATTACTATGAAATAATATCAGATGTGCTATTTCTTTTTTCTTTTTTTTTTTAAAGATTTATTTATTATTATATATAAGTACACTGTAGCTGACTTCAGATGCACCAGAAGAGGGCGTCAGATCTCATTATTGGTGGTTGTGAGCCACCATGTGGTTGCTGGGATTTGAACTCAGGACCTTCTGAAGAGCAGTCAGTGCTCTTAACCGAGCCACCTCACCAGCCCGTGCTATTTCATTATTATAAAATAGCACAGAAATGTGTGGACAAACACATTAAGGATTGAAAATAAATAAAGCAACTCAGAATTAGTTTAAACAAGAGAAAACCCATGTTACAATGTTCTGCTCTCTCCCTTGCCTTCTCTCTCTCTGCAGTTTTAGTTACTGGCATTTCTGTTGTGTTTCTCTGGTCAGTCTGTCTCAGTTCCCTGATTTATATGTCTGAAATCTGACATGCCAGTCCTCAACAAAAGGCTTCGTACAGAAAACATGTGTTGAAAAAGGGAGGTGGGGCTCTTTTCAGAAGTCTTTAACAGGGATTTACAAGGGAAGCAGTGATTTTGCTGACCCCAGCTGACCCTGAATGGCACACATCACTGAGAACAGAAGTTCCTAAGCTAGATCCACATGTTGTATGCCTAGGGTAGATATTTGTTTTGAGGTTTCTTCCATCATGTTAGCTCCTTTCAGCAAGTGATTGCCACACCATACCACACTATACCACACCACACACACACACACACACACACACACACACACACACACACACCATCCCACACCACACTATACCACACCACACCACACATACACACACACACACACACACCATCCCACACCACACACACATACACACACACATACACACACATATACATACATACATACACAAACATATATATTACACTGGGTCTGACACATGGATGCATAATCTAAAATTAAAGCTATGCTGGAGTTGTAAAAACGACTTGCATGGGAACTCCAAGGCCTAGTAATGTTAATTACATTATTCCTTTAAAAGATAGTTAAATGTAAACAGGCTGACTATAGCAGGCTAACTAAATAGCCTTAATTGATCTCAAAATAGGTTATTAACTTGGCTGCAAAGTCCAGCAAAAGTTCAGTCTTTTGGAGCTCAAGAGATATTTTCATAAAAATGTATCACTGCAAAAGATATTGCAATATTATTCTCATAAACAAATGGGATACGGACGGTCATATGTGGCCTCACGTGCCATCTGCCCAGCTGTTCCTTTCCTTTAGACTTTCTGGCTAAGCTGCACTACAGTGTCCTGTGAAGACTATGATGTAGCTTTGAGAATGAAGGAGCTGCTATTTGTCCAGCACGGTGTGGATCAACAGGCAGCTCCAGGGACCCTAATTTCTGCATTCTCCCCTTATCAAGTCAGTGGATGTGAAGCATATAATTTTTATGTTTGCCATCCTGTTATTCAAAACGGCATCTCTTATGTTTCCGTTGTCATTGTTTACAAATGTCACAGTAGACATTACAGTCAGAGGGTTGACAGGGTCAGTGAGTGGTCCTAAGTCGCAATGCTGGTACTTAGAATCAGACGTCCCTTTACCACCAGCAACATCTTACTACTTCTGAAATTAATCATAACCTTTAAAAAGGAAATAAATATAAGGAAAGATAGAAAAGGCAAAAGCTTAATTTGAATAAAAAACACTGTCCTTCTTAACATAGAGATAGAAAGACTTCTAGCAACTTTCTATGAACTCAGTGACAGCTGGGACTGTCAATCATTGTATTGAATTTTTTTTTTTACCATATATTCATCTATTTCTTTCAGATTTGCTGCAGTTTATTATATGATTTCCCTTCACCTCAGAACATTCTGGTGTACAAAGAATATCAGCTCACTGTCTAGCTCACTATTTCCAAGTTTAAATCGTTCTTAGATTTTGTTTTTAATTCTTGATATTGAATTTAAAATTTTGACCAGCGTTTGTTAGCATTTTGAGGCATTAGTATCTGGTGAGAAGGAACTGTCATGCCAATAAAGTATAATTACCATCTATCCATCAGTGCTAGGAAGCAGGGCTGATAACAAGACTGTTGAGATCGCATTTAGCACAGTGCTGTGCTGAAGATGAAAAAGGACCATGAAATATCCTCAATAAATCATTGGCATATTTACAGCATGCGTATACCCATATTTACCGGTATTGTGATTATGCTGTCACTAAAAATGAAACCACAAAAAAGTAAGTAGCAAGAGATAAACAATGGAGTTCCTTAGTTCAGACAAATGTTGAATCTATTTGATGTTTCCTGGTAATTAGCAAAAAAGACAAATGTTGAACTATGCCTCTTTTTCAAAATGAAAGGACAATAAAAGGATGTAGAGGGCCTTCATGTGTTCTCATTTCAGAACATAGCAATCGATAAGAGAGAGAATGGATTATGCACACACAGTCATGAATGCTGCTTGGATGGTCATCTCATATCCACCTTATGTAAAAACCAAATGTGTAGTGAGTAATACTCTAGAAAGCAGTGAAGCCTTTACCGCAGGGAATAGTGATAGCATGGTCCAGACACGAAGCTTTCTAAAGACCTCACCACATGTCTATCCTGGTATCTGGGGAGTGAATGTTTAATATCTCAGATAAATTAATCGTTCCAGAATGTTCTTTGTTTCAGCCAAACCTAATAAGCTTATGTTGAATGTTCTAATGAATACAGAAACTAATGTTTTATGTTTTGATATGGGGAGAACCATTAGTCCTGAAACACATATAATCCCATTGGGAAAGTCCTAGAACCTGCCTTGTGTTTCTACCCAAACACGAAGACTGCCTGTTCTCCATACTTGTCTCCTTCCTGGTCCCTGAGCAGTGGGAAACGTATTTATCAAAGGTGAAGTGTCCTGTGAAATGTGGCCTCTGTTATCAGGTGCCAGTGTCACTAAGCCCCCCATGAGAAGTTTCTTCTGTGGGAAGAGCCCCTGAGGGGGTCTTCAGGAGAAGTACCCACAGGACTTACCAGAATGGTTAACAGCAGTGAATGTAGTCTCAGGAAGTAATCTGAGCTGTACAGTAACACGGAATTGTTTGTTACTGTGCACTCTCATAATAACTTCAGTGCTACATCATATTTATAAGATAAAATAGCCTTAATTAATGCTATGTTGCCATTTTTGTGTTGATTATACATATATATGTATATATATACATGTATGTATGTATGTATGTATGTATGTATGTATGTATGCAAGCATAAGCCTGCCACAGCAGATATGAGGCAGTCAGAACACAGTGTTCAAGAGTCTCTTCTTCTACCACGTGGAACCTAGGGATTAATCTCAGGCTTGGTGACAATCACCTTAACTCACTGAGCCATGTCCACATGCTAAGTTCCTATTTCTGACAATATGTATCAAAAAATTCTGTTTCTGACTAATTCTATTTTTAATTAAAAGTTCTCAAGCCGAGACATTAGTGTAAGGGCTTCTTAGCATCTATTTCCTGTGGCTAACCCTTTCCCCTCTTTTTTTTTTTTTTGAAAAATTTATTAGATATTTTCTTTATTTACACTTCAAATGTTATCCCCTTTGGTGGTTTTCCCTCCAAAAATCCTTGATCCTATTCCCCTTCCCCTGCTCACCAACCCACTCACTCCCACTTCCCCGTCCTGGCATTCTCCTACACTGGGGCATTGAGCCTTAACAGGTTCCCATCCTTTAAGAACTTCGGTGGGAAATCACCCCCCATCTTATCCCAGCTAACAATGCCATTTTAAAAGGTTTAAATTTGTTTTAATATGTAATAAAGAGAGGCATCAGGGTTTTTTTTTAATAAAACATTAAAAAAGTTACACTATTTAAATACGAAATTCTAGTGATGTAAAATTGTTCATCGAAAAGATCTCTCTGTGTGTGCATGTGTGTATGTGTGTGTGCACATGTGCATGTGTGTACATGTGTGTGGAGGTCACATCAGGAGTCTTACTGAATTGATGGCCACCTTACTTTTTGAAATGGGCCCTATCACTGAACCCCATTGATTTCACTTGGCTTCAGAGAGCCTCCTGTGTGGCCTCTCCTCGCAGTGGGGTTACAGGTACACTTAGGTTCTTCCACGGAGGCTGAGGGTATGAATGCAAGTTCTCACATATACATGGCCATCTCTCTAGCCTGAAGACCCTATTTTTAAATCAAAATAGACAGACTTCCAGGAGAGCAAACAGTGAAGTGATACCTGATGTCTCTGGTGTTGGAAGGAAGTTCGCAGAATAGGTCATTACAGAAAGTCACACAGATATTTGTCAGTCAATAGTCAACTATTGGCCTCAAGTAAGAGGCTTACTGAATTATATGACCTCATGTTTTAGAGAGGAGATGGCTTTGACAGAGCAAGTCTTGGTTTCATTGGTGGACCTAAAACATCAGGAAAAAAATATCTTCAAACCCAAATCCCTAATCTTATTTAGATGAAACCCTGATGTAAAACAAAACAAAACAAAACAAAAAACCCAACTTATCATTATAATATCTGTTAACCTTTTATTTCGAAGTAATTACATTAAGTAAGTCATAATAAATCTTAAATTGGCACATTCTTTTTTTTCTTTTTTTTAAACTTTTATTGCATTACGATGAGAAAAGTTACATGATTTCAATTTATCTGAATTTGTTAACATTTAAAAACATATTTTAAGTAAATAGAATTAAATCACATTCTTGTTTCCCTTTTGTACCCCCCACTCCCCCCAGAGACCCCCTTTCAATACTTACAATATCTTTTTTGTCATATTCCTTAAAATTTGTAAAATATTGTAATAATACAAATAAGTATTATAAAAGTTGTTTGATATAAAACAACAATCAATTTAACAGTCTTATGTAGATGCTCGTCTACAGTAATAGTGAAAATACATTTTTCTCAATATAAATTTTAAATAACTCCAAACATATTAACTGTATATGTCAAAATAATACATGCATTTTCCTACTGACATTTTCCTAAATGAACATAAATATATAAAGTCTTTTTGTTTGTTTTGTATTTAGTAGAGTTTAAAATCTTGGCTCTTATTGTGGTACAAGCCCAAAATAAGAACAATTTTTAGACATTGGAATTCATTGTAATAAGGCTGTACTTCAATGACCCTCACATCACCAAAGGATTTTACCTCCATCCCGTAGCTAAGCTGAGAGTTGACAGCTCTGCTGCACCAAGAAATGAATTGTAGGCATGATTTTTGGATGCAGACTTCGTGCTACAGTCAAAGCTATTTGACTTGACTTGAG
Organism: Montemys delectorum; assembly: GCA_019843815.1. Taxonomy (NCBI): domain Eukaryota; kingdom Metazoa; phylum Chordata; class Mammalia; order Rodentia; family Muridae; genus Montemys; species Montemys delectorum. Next base: position 5,922 of record JADRCD010120686.1, read on the forward strand.
TGACTTTATTCTCAGCCCATAGAGAACAGGTTACATTCGTTTAAGAAATGGTGTAGGTATTAAGATGGTCTATCCATAAAGTCATTCACCAACTGTTTCAATGAACAATGGTTCTGCTTGGAGGGTGGCATGGACATTGGGTGAGGGTAAGAATTTGGTTCATTAGCTTTGATAATTTGGAAAAGCATTCATCTCAAAGAAAGAGTAACTTATAAAGTCCTCTTCTTCAAACTTGATACAAGAGTTACAAATGTCAGGCAAAGCATTCAGTCTCACTCTTTGTTGTTCTCTTACAAGCAACCTCCCTAGTTAATGATCTATGTTTCTTTTGGGTATATAAACACTTTTGAAATACATAAGCTGTTCTGAAAATCATAGTATAGTGTAAAGACATGAAATAAACAATTCTACTAATAGAGAGGCTGAGACAGGAGAAGCAAGATTTCAAGACCCTTATGTTGTACACAGCAAGACACTGTCACAAACAAGCTGAAAGTGTATATAGATTGTACAATGTTAGACTTATTTCTCCAATTACCAAATTAGAGAGACCATTGGATGACAATCAACAAATTTCTAATTCCTCATATTATTGGATTTCAATCGATTAGGATATGTTGGTAATATTAATTTTCATATTAATATATTAAGAAAAAGTAATTGTCACGTCCTGTTTTTTTTGTTGTAAGCGGTGGAATTAGGTTTGTGTGGATTTGTTGAAAGATTACCTTCTTGCTTCTTCTGGGGTGTAGTTTTGCTCCTTATGTTGATGTTTTCCATCTATTATCCTTTGTAGGGCTGGATTTGTAAAGATAATGTGTAAATTTTGTGTTGTCATGGAATATCTTATTTTCTCCATCTATGGTAATTGAGAGTTTTGCTGGTATAGTAGCCTGGGCTGGCATTTGTGTTCTTGTAGGGTCTGTATGACATCTGCCCAGGATCTTCTAGCTTTCATAGTCTCTGGTGAGAAGTCTGCCATAATTCTGATAGGCCTGCCTTTATATGTTACTTGACCTTTTTTCCTTACTGCTTTTAAAAATCTTTCTTTGTTTAGTGCATTTGCTGTTTTTATTATTATGTGTCTGGAGGAATTTCTTTTCTGGTCCAGTCTATTTGGATTCTGTAGGCTTCTTGTATGTTCATGGGCATCTCTTTCTTTAGGTTAGGGAAGCTTTCTTCTATAATTTTGTTGAAGATATTTGCTGGCCCATTACATTGGGAATCTTCACTCTCTTCTATACCTATTATCCTTAGGTTTGGTCTTCTCATTGTGTCCTGGATTTCCTGGATGTTTTGGGTTAGGAGCTTTTTGCTCTTTGCATTTTCTTTGACTGTTGTGTCAATGGTTTCTATGGTGTCTTCTGCCCCTGAGATTCTCTCTTCTATCTCTTGTATCCTGTTGGTGATGTTTGCATCTATAATTCCTGATTTCTTTCCTAGGTTTTGTATGGCCAGGGTTGTCTCTCTTTCTGTTTTCTTTATTGTTTCTATTTCCATTTTTAGATTCAGGATGGTTTTGCTCATTTCCTTCACCTGTTTGATTGTGTTTTCCTGAAGATCTTCAAGGGATTTTTGTGTTTCCTCTTGAAGGGCTTCTAGCTGTTTACCTGTGTTCTCTTGTATTTCTTTGAGGGTGCTATTTATGTCTTTCTTAAAGTTCTGTATCATCATCATGAGAAGTGATTTTATATCTGAATCTTGCTTTTCCATTGTGATGGTGTGTCCAGGACTTGCTATGGTGGGAGAATTAGGTTCTAATGATGCCAAGTGACCTTGGTTTGTGTTGTTTATTTTCTTACGCTTGCCCCCGCCATCTGACCCTCTCTTTACCTCCCCCAAGTTCTGAGAAACAGGATTCTACTCACAGTTTGCATGAAGTCAGTCTTTAGATTCTACATGCCAGGGACGTGTGTGCCTAGCTTGTATCAATTAATAGAATTCTCTGTAGCTTTGCTCACGTCACAAATGTCAATTACACTTGTACGAATGAACAATATTTTGCTGTGTATCTTTTCAAATCCATTCCTCCACTATGACCACCTGAGAAAGTTTTACTTGTTGTTGTACAAGTTTTACTTGATGTTGTTCTGAACATAGCAGCGCAGAAATCTTTCTAGCAGACTGAGTACATTTCCTTTGACATCCCCAGTAGTGAGAAAATTAGATTATACAGTAGTTCTGTTCTTCAGCTTTTTTGAAGACGCTATACCATTTTCTACACAGGCTGGACTAATCTTCTCTAACAGCAATGTATAAAGGTTCATTTTTTTTTTCTGCACATATTTACTAACACTTGACATTTTTGTCTTCTTGATAAGGGCCATCGGTTATTCTAATAGGAATGCTTTAATATCTTATGGTTTTGATTTATATTTGCCTAATAATCTGTGATATTTTCACATACCTGTTCCCCATTGTATATCTTCTTTTGAGAAATGCTTATTCAGATGGCTTGCTCATTTTTGTTGTTTCCTTCCCCCTTTCTTTCTTTTTCTTTCTTTCTTTCTTTCTTTCTTTCTTTCTTTCTTTCTTTCTTTCTTTCTTTCTTTCTTTCTTTCATTCGTTCTTCCTTTCCACTTGCTTGTCTTATTATTGAGTTCTTTGAATTCTTTGTGCATTTGGAGATAACGCCTGACAATAGTGGCTTGTAAACATTTCTTCTCAATATCTAGGCTGTTTTCATTTCATTGGCTGTTTTCTTTGCTGTGTGGAAGCTTTTGAGAATAATCCTAAAAACCTCTGTATAGTCCAATGCCATGAGGCATTTCCCATTTTCCTAATACGATTATAGTTTCAGGTCTTATATTTAAGTCTTCAATTCATTTTGTGTTGTGTTTTTGTAACTGGTTAGGGACTTGCTACACTCCTTTGTAGACTGTTGAAACAAAGGGATTATTTGTCCATTTCTTGAAAAGGCTATCTTTTCCCAAATGAGTGTTCTTAATAAACTTGTCAAAAACCAATTGACTGTAGTACATTGATTATGTTGATTCTTTCCTGGGCTGTCTGTTCAGTTCTGTAAGTCCACATGTCCTTCTATGTCTGTACTATGCTACTTGGGTTGTTCCAGATTTGTTGTATATTTTAAGGCCAGTTTTGGCTATTTGGGGTGATTTCTTGAATTTTAGAAGAGGATTTGTATAAGTGTGTGTTTCTGTGAATAACATCATTGGTCCTTTAACAAATATCACATTGAATTTATAAGTCACATTTAGGTATATAGATAACATTTTTTCAGTGTTGTGATACATAGATTTAGGGAATTGGGTAGGTAGAAACTGAATTTGACAATATTATTAGAGATTCTAAGGTAAATTTATTTATTTTTTTAAGAAAAGGCTCTTGGGATCTAAATTCATTTGAAGTATAATACTATTGTTGCAGAGTTGTAACTTTAAACATGGTCTTTTGGCTTTTAATCACTTTGTAAAAGAGATTTTCTATCATTTATTTAAAAAGATTTATTGGAAAACTGTATATTTTATATTGGACAGAGTTTTGACTTTAGCCAGCACAGTAAATAATTTAGAATTACTGTTTTCATTTTCTCATTAGAAAACACTTATATGCTTTGGGTGTGTGTGTGTGTGTGTGTGTGTGTGTGTGTGTGTGTGTGTGCTTTGTATATGTGTGCATAGGTATGTATGTGTGTGGATGTGTCCTGGCATGCTTATGGATATGCAGGGGCCAAAGAAGCACACCCAACGTTCTCTGAATCACTCTCTGCCTTATTCCTCTGAGACAGTCTCTCATTGGAGCTAGGTTACTCACCAGTTAAGCCAGGCACCCTCCTGTTCTGTCCCCTGTGAGCACCGAGTTCCAGATGATGTGTAGCAGTGCCTACCTTTTTTAAATATAATGTTTAAATTATTATTTTAATACCTTAGGCATGTGGATGTTTTGCCTGTATGAATATCTGTATACTACATGTATGACTGGTGCCCATGGAGGCCAGAAAAGGACATAGGAAATCCTGGAACTGCAGTAACCAACACTAGTGAGCTGCCTTGTGTGTGCTGGGAATTGAACCTAGCCCCCCTTAAAGAGCAGCCAGTGTTCTTAACCACCGAGCCATATCTCCACCCCTGACACCCAGCTTTTTACATGGGCTCTGGAAGTGCTGGGTTCTAAACTTAGAGCCTTAGATCTAAACATGGAGGGCTCTTTTCTAGACCGATGCTTCTTTACTGCTCAATTAAAGAGGTTCAAGGTTGATGAAAATGAAGTTCTCCAAACCTTGCTTCTACTGTGCAATTACCATTGTGCCTTTATCTCTGGAGGTTCACCTTTCTGAGTGAAAACATCCTCCAGAGAACACAAAAAAAGTAAATAAGTAAAATTAAGTTAAAGAAGAAAGAAAGATAGCAGCCTTATTTATAATAGCCAGAAACTGGAAACAACCCAGATGTC
>JADRCD010120688.1:0-20526 GCA_019843815.1 Montemys delectorum
ACATGGCGGTACTAGTTACTGCTACCATAGGGACATGGCGGTACTAGTTACTGCTACCATAGGGACATGGCGGTACTAGTTACTGCTACCATAGGGACATGGCGGTACTAGTTACTGCTACCATAGGAACATGGCGGTACTAGTTACTGCTACCATAGGAACATGGCGGTACTAGTTTCAGTGGTCTGCAGTTTTCCCAAGTCCATGGCTTTCTGCAGAAAGGATTTCTCAAGTTCTCTGTGGTTTCTATTTAAACATAATTATTTTCTAAATATACTTTTTATTTCCGTTTTTTACATTTTCTTAAATTGTGCATGCATACATGCATGAGTTCTCTCACAGAAGGCACATTTGGGGATTCAGTTCTTTTCTTTGACTGTATGGGTCCCAGAGACTGAACTCAGGCTGGCATAGTTGGTGACAGGAATCCCTCTGAGCTGTCTGGCCCGTGTTTTCTAGGTTTTACTCGCCTTACTGTTGCAGATACTGACGTGAATTGCAGGGGGCACTCTCCACCTCTGGGAACATCTCTTGATATGGTACATTACAAAAGCATTGTGCCAGTATTTATTGGTGTTTGGGGGGAGTGGGAAGGTGGAAAGTCTGTCCTTGGTGATTCTTGATTCTGCTTCCCAGCAGGTATGTTGTATTCCTAGTACTTTGTTAAAGTAGACTTCTTTATGCAACATTGATATTGGGATGCTTTAATAATTCAAAAGTTCTTTTCTAGACTCTGATTCCTGACCTGTAATTCATGGTGATTTTTTTACAAATGTAACTGTATGTGTCAGAGGCAGGGTAAAGAGAGGATAGATGTAGCTCAGTGGTAGAACACTTGACTGACATGTACAAAAGCCCTGAGTTCAGTCCCCAGGGCCAGGAAGGAAGGGCGAGGGGCAGGTAGGAGAGAAGAGAACTTAGCTATTGCTGTGTACGCTATTTTAATATTTCTCATATACTTAAGCATATAGGTATGCTTAAATTTGAGTCACTGCTAGATTCCTAAAGTTAATCATTCTTAACCTGAAATTTATAGAGTGACCTAAACTTTTTGGGTTGATAATCTAGCTTGCCTTCCTTTTCCTGCCCTGATTTTGAGTTAAGTATTTTTCTATGCTTGTGTTCTCTGTTTCTATAGGATGTTGGGAAGTCTGGCGTCAATCATCCCTGAGAGGAAGAATGCCCATCACAGTATCCGTCAGAGTTTGGATTCCCATGATAACGTAGAAGTTGAAGCTGCTGTTTTTGCAGCTGCAAACTTCTCTGCACAGTCAAAGTAAGCATAGGCCTTTTAGTAATTTGGATCCTTTAGTAATTTGGATCCTGACTTAGTATCTATAGTCACTAAGGTATATAGAAAGGTGTAAATAGTGAGTTGTATTTTCCGAGATGTTGTACAAAATGTTGAGGAAGAATATACAAATGTTGATCCCCAAAAGACAAGGACCTCATAGCCAGGTTTGGGGAAGCTGCCTTTGGTAGCTTTGACGTCTACTGATTGCTACTTTCTGATTGTCTTTGGCACTTTTGGCAAAGATAGTAACTTAAAATAAAAACTGATTTTGGCATATTCAGGATCTTAGGGGAGTGTGTGTGTGTGTGTGTGTGTGTGTGTGTGTAAGTGCATACATGTACATGTACATGTGTGTGGAGACTAGAGGACACCTAGTCTCTAGTTTGTTATAGTTCTTAGGTGATGTTCATCCTTTTGTTTTGAGACAGGGTCACTGACCTGTAACTTACAAGCAGGCCAGCCAGTAAGTTCCAGGGATCATCTACTTTTGCCTTCCTGCTCTAATTGGTAGAGTAAGCCTGGGAGAGCAGTCCCTAAGAATGAGGCAGGCTAAAGTCTCATGCAATCGCCAGCTTTATTCAGAGCATCAGACAGTGTATACACTGAGGGTTAGGAAGACTTGGATGAGTAAGGTGTTCAGTCACAAGGACAAGACATATGGGTTTCCACAGAGGCATGACAGCTGAAGTAAACTCACTCCAATCTGCTACGCTTGGGGAGGGACACAAAACGCATTCCAAGAGCAAGCACTCAGAATTTCCCTCATGTAACTCCGTATACTGTTTGGATACCGTGCACTGGCACTGGAGGCATACCGTAACTGGCTCTTTTTAAGTGTATGTTTTGGGAATTGAACTCAGGTCCTCCAGCCAGACAGTTACCAATTTAGTTATCTCATCAGTTCAATAGTATTTATTTATTACTTCTATTTATGAATGTGTATATGATATGCATGTAATTCCATGTGGAGGCAGGAAGAGGGCAGCAGATGCCCTGGAGCTGAACTTACAGGCACTTATGAACCTTGTGATGTGGGTGGTAAGAACTGAACTAGGTTCTTCTGTAAGAACAGTAAGCGCTCTGAACCACTGAGTCTTCTCTCTGACCCTATAATTTTATGTTCTTTCTGAGACAGGATCTCACTGTGCTCTGCTGTCCTAAAACTCACTACATAGACCAGGCTGGCAGAGATCCTCCTGCCTCTGCGTTCCAGGTGCTGGGATTAAAGGTGTCAATCACTGCACCCAGCCCAGCCCCATAAATTTTCAAATAGAATGTCAACCATGGTACTATTATCATGTTGGGCTTATTTGTAATAAAAAAAGAAATGTCATCCCAAGACTGATAACCCAAACTAACTTTGTTTTCTGGAGACCATTTTTGGTCATATGTACTGATGGCCATAAACATGTGCTTCCCTATGACCCATGAGATTCATTTCTGAGAACTTAACTAGGGATGAACAAGATACACTGAAACATTGAGGGTGCTGACTGTGCTGCTGTTTACATGGTAACCATTGGCTTTTATGGAATTGGCAACTCCTGATATATACCAAAGGTTTCTCTCAACTGTCTGTACTTTAAAAAAGAATTATTCTTGGATAGCTTCAGAAATGTATATAGTATGTCTGATCATACCTAACTCAAGTCTTCCCATTACCCCCAGGCCCTCAGTAAGTCTGTCCCATTTTTACTCCCTCTTTTACTCTTTTAGTAACTTGACTAGTGTTCCTGAGTATGAGCAACCTCCATTAACTCCTCAGCTAGAAGTTGACTCTCCTGTCCACAGTAGAACACTGACGGCGTGATGTGTGTAGGTCTGTACAGGTGTCCTTGGCTGCCTGAGCTCAGGAATGAGGTACTCAGGTCATGCCCAGACAGCCATCCACACCACTTCCTATCCTCTGCCTCTTACATTCTTTTTGTCCCTTCCTCCTTCCCCAAGCTTTGTGGGGTTTGATATAAACGTCCCATATAGTACTGAGTATATGACCTACTAGGAGAGTTTTAATTTTATAATCAGAATAATGAATAATTCATAATTTGCTTAAGTAGCTGTGCAAAATTTCATAAAATTCAAAATCCCCAATTTTATTCCAACCTTAATTATATATAGGTTCTCTTCATATATTCCTATCATACCTTCAAAATTCTAGGATTACTCATTGGGAAAGTTGAGAGTAGTAAGCATGCAGTTTTAAACTTTACTGCTCAAAATTGTAAGTGTGGCAGTAATGGAAAATTGTGTGTGTGTGTTTGCAGAGGGCAAAAGAAGGGTCAACCTATCTTGAGTTGGGAGTTCAGGTCGTAATGAGCTGTTCTATGTGGATGCTGGGACCCACACTCAGTGCTTTTGGAAGAGCAGAAAACACTTGACTACTGAACCATCTCCATTCCCAGCTTTTGTTGCTGTTGTTTGTTATTGTTGCTGCTGTTGTTACTGAGTATGAGGTAATCATACACAAAGAACTTGTATAGGGACTTTGCTGTGAACAGTTATCATCTGATTAACACTGTCAAGATAACTACATCCAGTGGCTCCAAAGGCAGTTTTCGACATTCAGCTTCTCAATTTGTATAAATGGGTAATTTAGTGATTAAATTTATATATGAGGATCATCTTTAGTCTGTTTCTTCTTGCTGTTATCAGAAGCTGATTTTATTTTAGCTGTGGAATTTCTGCTCCATGTAGGAAATGATGGTGTATATCACAAAAACTGCTTGTTCGTTTTTGGAACTGATGACTAGTGGTGTGCCATTAGAGTGTGTGGCACTGGAGATGTAGCTCAGTTGCATAGTCCTTATCTAGCATCTACAAGGTCCTTGATTTGGTTCCCAGCAACACAGACACAGTGTTCATGTGGAAACTGTGTTAATATGTCACCTGTTATATAACTTTTTCTGTGGAGACTTGAACAGACATTTATATCACCCCAGATTGGACACTGCTGATAGATAAAAACTGTTCCTATGAGTATTTTATTGGCGTTACCTACAGGAGGATGAGTGAGGGATTACCTATAAGAGCATAGGTGGCTCACAGTAGCTGTATCAACCAAAATGCCCACCCACACATGGGTGATGATTTAGGAAAGCTGCATCCCTGGAGCATCCTGTACTGGAGCCAGCAGGAGATCCGGTTCTGTTTATATAACTGTGGTGTAAAGGGGTAGCTTGTGCCTTCTGAGCTTTGTAAGTTTGGTTTACTTTATGAGTCTTTTTCTTTTCTTTTTAAGATTTATTTATTTTATGTATGTAAGTACACTGTTGCTGTCTTCAGGCACACCAGAAGAGGGCATCAGATCCCATTACAGATGGTTGTGAGCCATCATGTGGTTGCTGGGAATTGAACTCAGGACCTTTGGAAGAGCAGTCAGTGCTCTTACCCGCTGAGCCATCTCTCCAGTCCACTTTATGAGTCTTACATAGTCTTAGGGACAGACTGTTTCAGTTTAGAGGAAATTACTATATGACATTATTTTTCAGTAATATATACTTGTGTTTGTATTATATGATACTAGATTACTCTAATAGGAAAGCCTGAAGCACTTATATATCAATGTATATGCATAATTTTTATCTTTCCTTGACTTGAGGTCATATGTCTCCACCAACATTAATGGGTTTCTGTTATTTCTTTCAGTTCTACGTCTTGCTTAAATCAAAGTAACTGGCCAAGTTTATTTAGTCAGGCGTACTGGTACATCCGTTTAATCCCAGCACTCAGGAGACAGGCAAGTAGATCTCTGAGAGTTAAAGGCCAGCTAGTGCTACACAATGAGACACTATCTCCAAAATGAAAAGAAAACAGAAAACAAGGAAAAAGAACTTATTTAATCTATTCTGCCTCTGTGCTGCTGTAGCTGCATCTCACTTGCTCTGAAAGGGTTAATTAAGATGGTGTATTGTAGAAGGGCTTGTCCTGGCCAGCTCCAGGTGCTTTCACGGGTGAGGTGAACATAGAGAGGTGTCCTCTCCCAGCCACTAACTAAAAAGAGCCCTACTTCATTAGAAAAGAGCAGCTGTCCAGTGGCACCAACCCTTGGCTATGCAGGAATGTTTGCTCTAGGCCGTCAGGCTGGCTATGACACAGATGGGGGTTGGGGTTGCACAACTAGAACGTCAGATGGCTTTCTTTAGTCTCAGCAGTTTCAGTAGTGACACCAAGAATTTATTATTAGACCAAAAATTTTAAAAAAGAAAAATCAGAAGACTCCTTCTCTGCATTTTTAAAGTAGATTTTTAAACTTTGGAGTTGTTCTACAAGGTTTGATGTAGTTGCTGAATATCCACTGTCATTGCCCTTGAGGCAATGGGTCCTAAGAGAATGGAGCTGATAAGGTCTAAAGTCTCTTGCACCTGCCAACTCTATTCAGAGTGTCACACAGTTTATACCTCGAGGGTTAGGGGAGGTCACCTGAGTAAAGTTCATAGGAGTTCAAGCGGGACATGGCAAAAGCGTGTTTTTCCATAGAGGCATATACAGGGTAGTTAAACATTTAATTCAAACATCGACAAGCTATAGTGAGTAACTTAAAGTAAACTCAGCTACACCTGGGAGCAACATGAAAACACTCCAAGAACAATTCTGTTTTCTTTTTTGAAGAAAAACATCACAAGATGCTTGTCTTGTTTTCTTGGAGTGTCCCTATAAGCACTCAGAATTCTCATAGGACTCCGTTCTTTGTGCCATGTTCCAACAATCCATCATGTCTAGATCTTATTCTAAATCTAGTGACAGCAACCAAGTCAAAGCTCTGTTAGCACAAATAACAGGAACGAGTGCTGTTGAAGTGGCCACAGTGAGCTGCTTGAGCAGGTCTGTTGGGCGAGGCCTCTCCAAAGAGATGGCTAATGGCCAAACCTGAGTGCTGAAGAAGAGGCCCCTTCATACTTCTTTTGTTGAGAGAGTGGGGCTCAGAGACAACATCTCTCTGTGTGGCTCAGGCTGGCCTCAAACTTGAGATCCTCCTGCCGTAGCTCCAGTTACTGGGACTGCAGTGCATGCTGCCACGTCTGGCCTGCCTTTATACCCTTAAATATAAACGTATTGGTAGATATTTACTTTATTAGAAATTTAGGAGCAAATTTTTAAAATGTGTACTTATTTTAAAAATAACAGATTCAAAATATTTTAGTGTAAAATATCTTTATAAAAGTGTTTACTTTCCAAAAACAAATAATTTTGTGAGAAAAATGGCCTTAAACATTTTTTCAAAGATCTTTAAGGCCTGGCTAAATTCTCATTCATCTACTTCCTCACTCACATTATTTTGACTAAAGTGTGTGAAGAAAATGCAGTCTCCCACAGGCAGTAGTGGAAAGAGGGGAGGTTTATGAAGCCGCCTTAGGTTCATGAGTGCTTTAATCCCGTGGCAGCTGGCCTGTTAGGAAGCACTGGCTCACTTGTATTACTCAGATCTTGTGCATGTCAGAGTACCACACCAGTGTAGTCAGAAAGATTTTAAGTGTTAAACTTTCAGCCTCATGGTAAAAAGTATGTTTTCTGTAATTGTAGTTTTTGCTGACAGCTAAAGCACTGTAATTGTCATAAAAGATTCTCAGTAATTTGCTTAATGTTATCAGCTGACTTTGTCTCATCTTCAAGAAGACTCATTGGCAAGTAGGGAAGTCTGAGTAGCTGTGTCCCAGGAAACGTGCCATTTATATCTTAGCCCAAACATTTGAACTGGTACTATGCCTGAAGTATACCACTATGTGTTCTTTAAATTTAATACAATAAGTAATTTCAGTTTTGCTAAGAACATTATGTACAACTAGCTTGTGTTCTCTTTTTAATATGAGTTTATAGTAATGAACACATGACCTGGAACAGTTGCTGGCATTGCCTTGATTCTTGGTACCGGGACGGACAGACGGATGATGCCAATGTCGTTGTACCTGGATAAGCCATGAGATTGGAGCAAATGTCACCTAACAGAACGTGTGTGTTGTCCAGAGTTCATGGGAAAGAAAACATTCTGTAATTGTGTGGTGCTGACTCTGGGAAGTTGCAAACCCTCGCCCCAGCTAGGTTGATGGAGACTGACAGTGCTTGATTTCTTCACTAACTGAGTAGGTGTGGGGACCACACGCTGTCAGCCTCTCAGCTTACATGTGTGCTTGCTTGGCTGGGGCATTGCCAGCTAACCCTTGCTTGAGTCTATGTGCACATGGTGCCTGGAGCCCACAGAGGCCACAAAAGATTGTTGGATCCCCTGGAACTGCAGATACATTTGGTCATAAGTTGCTGGATGGGTCCTGGGAACCAAACCTGAGTCTTCCGCAATAGGAGCCAGTGATTTCAACCACTGAGCTGTTGTTCTTAAGGAGTACAGCTGTCTGTTGCTAAAATACTCAACCCTACTATTTGAATTCGGGTTCGTAGTCTCAAAATAGTTAAAATGTCATTGGCACCTTAGTTCTTTGTGAAAGAGTTTTGTTGAGTAAGCTGGGAAGTTTAGTGTCTTTACAGGGAGGACAGTAACTTAGTGTCTGTACAGACAAGGAGTTGTGTGGTCGAATTCTTTGTTTTTCCTACTTGGAGTTTTGTAATTTTTTTTTTTTTTGGAGACGGGGGGGGGTAAGATTTATTATATGTAAATACACTGTAGCCGACTTCAGACACACCAGAAGAGGGCGTCAGATCTTGTTATGGATAGTTGTGAGCCACCATGTGGTTGCTGGGATTTGAACTCAGGTCCTTTGGAAGAGCAGTCTGTGCTCTTACCCACTGAGCCATCTCTCCAGCCCGAGCTTTGTAATTCTTTAGGCTGCATCAGGAATTCCATCTTTTCAGCATCTCGTCATCTCATATAACCACAGGCTAGGGAATCAAGTCTTTCTCTTTTAAACCAATGATTTTCCCTTAAGTATAACAAAAATTCATTTTCTTAATTCTTAAGGTATTGCACAAACAAAAGTTTGAGAAAAAAAATTTAGTTTTACTGCAAAGCAAGGCAAGGTATGCTCTTGCTGTGAGAAGTTCTCCCTGGTGGGACTAGGCAATACCTGCCAGTCCTGGAAGGTCCCAGGACAGCTGACAGCTAAAGTATTGTCACTTTGAGGAGCCATTGAGCTCACTGTGCTTCCTCACAGAGCCTGGGTTTGCTGACAGGAGTGTGTAGCACCTTTGGGACCACACTGAAAAGTCTTCATCCAGCACGTGGAAGGGCTTCCCCATACCTGCAGATGGAGTTTCCTTCCCCTAATCTTTTTCCCACTGTACTGTAGCCCCTCCCAAGGCCACATGCCGTTAGGTTAGACTTGCATATAACTGAGCGGTGGCTGGATATGCAGGTAAGCTGCCGAGGCCCTCCCTGTTCCTCCTTTCTTTGAGGAGACAGAGTAAATCAGCAAGTCCTGGTGTGGTCTTTGGAAGCAAGCACAGCTGAATTCATGGAGATGGCAGCTCTCTCTTTAGCTTAATTGATAGTGCTATACAGGTTCTTATGTTCTACATTACCCAGGGGACTCCAGCTGATAGGAAGGGATGCAGACAAGGATAGGCGGTCTAAGATAATACAAGTACACTAGAGGGATTCAGCACACTGGGTCAGTCATAAACATACTTACATGTCAAACTCACCGCCTAGGACATCTCTAGGACCAGGATCTAGCTTAGGAGTGTAAAGCTAGCTCAGGGTGTGCAGAGTCCTAGGTTTGATTCCCAGCACTACAGATAACAGAGACTCTAGAAAGCACAAGGAAGCACATTGCATTAGCCATGGAGAGGCTGGTGTGTAGAGATTCTCATTGACTTGAAATCAGAAGAATATATCTTAGCAGCAGGGAATACTTTATTTAGACTTGTAATGAACTGCAAATTGTACCTTATGTCCTGCACATTACTTAGTTTGGCTGTATAAGCCAAGTTATGTAACATTTTATTCCAGATGTTCATGTTATTAAGGTTTTTGGTATTGGGTGACGTCTCTGTTAGGATCAGAAAGCTGTGTCGTAGAACAGCTTCTTGTGGGCAGTTTGGGATATGAAGAGTCAGTCTGCACTTGCTTTGCATCCCAGACACCTCTGTGCCAGAGCCTGTCTGTTGTTCATATAGCAGGGCCTATGTGAAGGTGCGCCCTCAAGAGACTCAGGCTGAGGCAGCTTCTTGCCCAGCATCGGGGCAAGGCTGGAAGCGTGCTGCAGAGCCGGCAAAGTCTTGGTTGTGATTCGGAGTATTGATGCTGCTATAATTGTGTTCTTTTCACTTACAAAACTTAATCACGGCCTGGCGGTGATGGTGGCACACACCTTTAATTCCGTTGCGTGGGAAGCAGAGGCAGGTGGATCTTTGTGAGTTCGAAGCCAGGCTGGTCTGTAGAGTGAGTTCCAGGACAGTGAAGGCTACACAGAGAAACCCTGTCTCAAAAAAACAAAAGCCAACCAACCAAACAAAAGCCTCAAACCTACCTTAATAACGTTTCATTCTTTGATTTTCAATGTTTTTGCCAATTGTTTTAATTTTTTCTTTCCAAAGGGATTTTGCTGTGGGGATCTGTAACAAAATCAGTGAAATGATTCAAGGTATGTACATTTCATTTGATAATGTGAGGTATGTACATTTCATTTGATAATATGAGGTATGTACATTTCATTTGATAATGTGAGGTACGTACATTTCATTTGATAATGTGACAAGGCTCACGAGGAGTCGTCTTTACAATGGTTGCTCCTGCTTATTAGCTATATTCTGTGTGCTAGTCTTTATTTAAAATAATACTAAGTATCTCCTGTATGCCAAAAATGCCTGAGGTGCTTAGGGTATAGAATAAAGCAAGACTCTTACTGTCGTGTAACCTAAGTTCTAATCTAGTGAACTGTAGACGGATGCACACAGGATGTATCAAGTGCTGCAGAGAGACTGGCAGGGAGAGTCCCAAGCATGGGTGACATGGTGGAGGGCAGGAGGACTTGTGCTTTACCCGAGTTGCTGACAGAGCCCTAATGAGGTGACAGGAAGGAAGGAAAGGACATGGCCTGCAGAGAGGGAAGCAGCAGCAGCACCGGCTCTGCAGGTCTATCTGGTAACGCCCGTCCAGGACTTTCCCCTCGCAGCCGTGTATCTATCATGACCCACGTCATGTTATTGTCATAGTGTCTGTAAGAGGCGGCTCTGGCTTTAGCTTGTGCAGTTTTCAGGAACACTGCTCCCTCCGCCTCGTGAGAAGTGGCCCTGCTGTGCTGCGCAGCTTGATGATGTGTTAGACCTTTCCACACAAATGAGATGGACTCAAGCCATTGATCTTGACACTACAGCTTTAAGGCCTGTGGTGTCTTGCCTCTCTAGAGTATGTTTCTCTAGGATATTTTTTATGTAATCTAAATATAAAGAGAATTTGCTCACTTGGAGGACAATGCAATTTTAGCCTGCTCTCTTTTATTACTTTGTCTTTCTTTCTTTTTTGGTGTTCCTGTGAGGCTAGCTTTGCAATTGTTTTTTGTTGGTGGTGGTGGTTTTTAATTGTTTTTTTGTGCATAAACATGTTTTGCCTGCATGTCTGTCCATGCACCATGTGCATGTCTGATGCCCAGGAATGTCAGAGAGGGTATGAGCTCCTGTGGAGCTGGAAGTAGAGAAGGCGGTGAGCCATGATGTGGATAGTGGGCAGCAAACCCAAGTCATCTAGAAGAGCAACCACTGCTTGTACAACAAAGCAGTTGCGCCACCTTTCCAGCCCCCCCCCCCCCCAAGCAGGTATTTATTAAATGCCTGCTGTGTTACATATGATGCCGTCTTGTTAAGATAATCCAAGGGGCATTTTTTAAAAGGATAGGGAGCACATGCTACAGGCTAAGATTTCCCAAGCCCCCAATAGCTTTTCTAGCCCTCTGGAAGTAAGCAGCAGAACCATCTTGCTGACCCCTGCTGTGCCTTTTAAAAGCAGTGTACTAGACACGATGGTGCATGCCTTTGATCCCAGTGCTTGTGGGGCAGAGGCTGGCAGAGCTCTATGATTTCAAGACCAATCTGGTCTATAGCAAGTTCCAGGCCAGCCAGGGCTATGTAGAGAGACCAAAGCAGTTTCTACTATCATACTCTGATAAATCTACTGAATTTCTTGGTTAGTTCTGGTATAGCTATCTTTAACGTTACAACCATTTGGTGTAGAATACAAATTGCTTGTAAGTGAAACTTTTACTAATTAAATTATACCTTATTTTTTAATTAAAAACAACCTGAGCCATCACTAAGGTGGCACCATTTGCTGTGTCCAGGTCTAGCTACACCGGTGGCTCTGAAGCTAAAGCTGATCCCCATCCTGCAGCACATGCACCATGATGCCACCCTGGCCTCCAGTGCCCGCCAGCTCTTACAGCAGCTGGTCACATCCTACCCCTCCACCAAGATGGTCATCGTGTCCCTGCACACTTGCACTCTGCTTGCTGCCTCCTCGTTGGTTGACACACCCAAGCAGGTAATTTTCATTTTGTTTAGCTGCTTATTCTTTATAAATATACATAACTAGTTTGTGATAAAAATAAAGAACAACCCTAATGTTAAAGTGTCTTTGATAAGGGTCGGTTAGCTTTCTCTTTTACACACGCACACACACGCACACTCTTTCCCTCCCCCACACAGACACTCACTCACACTCTCACACACTCAAACTTGTGAGTCCTCGAGGACAAAGGCATGTTGTTGGTAGGAAAGAAATGATGGCGTATCATAAGTGCCGGGTCCTCTGCTGGAGCCTGACAAGTTACATGGTACCATTTGTGTATAAGAAGAAAGAGGTCCAAGCCTGAGTCTATAGCTGTTAGTGAGAGCTCTGAGCTACAGGGAGTCCATTCTGTAATCTAAGAGTCCCCTAAGTAGTGTAGCACTGGCCTCTATTGACATTTTCAGGAACAATACCATTCACAGAATGACTTTGCTGTCTCTGTAGATCCAGCTTCTGCTGCAGTATTTGAAGAGTGACCCCAGGAAAGCTGTGAAGAGACTTGCTGTTCAAGATCTGAAGCTGCTTGCTAGTAAGACACCACACACATGGAGTAAGGAGAATATTCAGGTACATACTACTTAAGAAGAGAAATGCTAAATGACGTAAGCCAGGGTGGCATGGGTCACGTGAAACTTCTGCCTTTACTACTTCCCAGTGAGGCAGCTGAAGCCCTGCAGCGTGAACTCAAACCAGAGTCACATCCCTGTGAAGCTTTGTCTTGACATGTGTAGTTTAGTTCCTCTGTCCTCAGACATTGTCTTGCTTACTTGACATGTGAATGTGTTCCCACATTCAAGGCCAGGGGACAGCAGACACCAGCTCTGGAGCTGGGCTTAGAGGAGCTGTGAGCCACCCAGTGTGCAGAGCCAAGCACAGGTCCTCTGCAAGTTACTCTCAACTACTGATCCATCACTGTAGCCCCTACCTCCTCCCACCCCAAGATACATGTGTTTTTAAAAAAGAAAAAAGATCTGGGCAGTCGTGATGCACACCTTTAATCCCAGCACTTAGGAGGCAGAGAGGCGGATTTCTGAGTTTGAGGCCAGCCTGGTCTGCAGAGTGAGTTCCAGGACAGCCAGCGCTACACAGAGAAACCCTGTCTCGAAAAAAACCAAGAAAACAAAAAGAAAAAAGAAAAGAAAAAACAAAGGTAGCTGTGAGACAGTAGTTCTCAACCTGTGACTCCTTTGGTAGTCGAAAATTGGAAAATACAGATTTCTACAGTATGATTCATAGCAATAGCAAAATTACAGTTATCAAGAACAATAAAAATAATTGTGTGGTTGGAGGTCACCATAACATGAGGAAGTGTATTAGAAGGGTCACAATGTTAGGAAGGTTGAGAACCACTGGTCTGAAATTTTTTGCCATTAGAATTCATAATCTGGAGTCTCGTTTCCTGAAGGGATGAAGAGAGTTTGGTCTATTCTGGATATAACATGGCCAGTGTGACCGTGAACACAACAAGAGCTGCACAAGTAATACGATGTGAAAGCAGGAAAGGGATAGGATAGAGGAGGGGTCGGAAGGGATAGGTGGGCATACAAAAGGATGACGGGCGAGTGTGTTGATATGGTGCTGTGTACACAAGAGGGTAGCCACCCTCATACTGTATTGTGTACACGAGAGTACTGTATTGTGTATACAGGAGAGTAAGGGGTGAGCGTGTTCATACTGTATTGTGTACACGAGAGAGTAATGGGTGTGTGTATTCATACTGTATTGGATATACAAGAAGGTTACAGGAAGGTATGTTCATACTGTATTGTGTGTATGAGAGGGTAATGGCTGCTGTGTATGTTCATAATGTATTGTGTGTACATATGAAATTATCAAACATTAAAAGAAAAGAAAAAAACTCAAGGAGAATGCCCAGATGTGGTGTATGCCTCCAATTCCAGGTAGGAGACAGGTGGATTAGCGTTGGCTACACAATTTGCATCCAGAAAACACTGTAGGTAGGAGATAGGTGGATCAGCACTGGCTACACACTGTGCAAGCAGAAAACACTGTAGGTAGGAGGCAGGTGGATTAGCATTGGCTACACAGCTTGCATCCAGAAAACACTGTATGGGAGGAAAGGCATCCACTTGGGGACATTAAGGATGTCTGTGTCTAGAGACCAGAGGGCTGATGTTGCCAGCTTTACAGTCACTGCTGTGTATGGGTGTGTAAAGCCTCAGGCCTGGATGAGTGCTAGGGAGAGAACGTGACAGAATGGTAAAGTGAGAGAGACACCAGCTGAAGAGCCTGATAGGAGCAGCTCACGGGCACTCGAGTGGTGAGAGAGATTGTAAAGCTGATCTAGCCTTCTGTCTGCCATGGATAGAATTATGTGAAGCTTCTTAGCTCTAGAGTGTCTGTTCTAACTGAAGTCATTGAAATGTATGAACCTTGGATCTGACTATGTTTTTTATGTGAAAGTTCTTTATAATAAATAATTAATAGATTACAATCAGCCATGAGATACTGTTGCTTCTGGCCTGTTGGCGGAGAGGGGGGTAAAGTCCGCTGCATTGCACCAAAGGATAGAGCCAGTGTTGTCTTTGCCAATGCGATACAGTTCTGCTGTGTGCTGTCAGGTGCCTGGGAAAGGAACCCTGCTTCAGATTGATGGAGCTGGTTGGGAACGGAGGCAGATTACAAGGGCAGAGTTCTGGAGTAGAGGACACTGGAAGGGCTTCCATGAACAAGTCATTGGTTCTGCCTACTTCATGCAGGAGCAGGAGGACGGGGTAATGTCCTGACATAGGTGGTGGGTTGGCAAGTGGTACCAACTGAAAAAACACCTTGTGATTTACTCAGTTATTTTCACATTTATTTGTCTATTTGAGTGGAAGGGGCTGTGTGTACACATGGAGGTCAGAGGATAGTAAGTGACTTAAGGGGGTTGGTTCTTTCCATCCATCATGAGGCTGCCAGGGACTGAACTCCACTCATCAGGATTGATGGTGAGTGTCTTTAACCACTGAGCATCTCCCCAGCTTTGTTTCTTTATTTTAGTTAGGGAAGAATAGTGACTGGATAAGAATGAGAGAGAGGTGTGCAGAAGCAGGAACACTCAGGGTACACTCAGGCAGAGGGTTGCAGGAGTTGACAGGTTAGAAAGCAGCAGTGTGTGGTGTCTGGCAAACGTGTTTTAAGGTTATCTGAAAGCTACACAGTGGATAAGGTAACTTTGGGCTTTTCCTCTTCCTGGGCATTAGTAGATTTTAGAATTGGAGCTATGATGTTGTAATAAAATGGACTGGGTGCCTTTTCTCTTCCTGGTCTGTAGCAATTAGAAACACTCGCAGAAGTTTGCTGTTTCCTGAGGACACAGGTAGTGTGCTATACTGAGTCTGAGACCTTCCCTAGGAATCCCATTGTGGTCATCACAGTGACATTTTCTGCCTCTTTGTGAGTCGGTTGGATGTTCTTGACATGGGAGTCATCTTTCTTCAAGCTCATGATGTTTGAGTTTATAATACATTTGCTGTATTCTTAATATTGTAGGTCTCTGTGTGTCCTCCGATGCCTGCTTTCTTTCTGGTTGGTTTGTTTCGACAGTGCCGGGGTTGGATTCAGCACGCACCCGCAGTGCCCTGCATTGTGCTCCTTACGGTCTGCACTTACTGGGGCTTGGGTTGGTTGCTGGGTTTTTTGTTTTTTGGGTTTTGTGTGCTTTTCAAGTGTTTTCTTTCTTGCTTAATAATGAAAGCACTTAAAGCCATTCATTTCCTATCTCACAGATTGGCTGTATCCCATAAATTGTGATGTATAATTTTATCATTAATTTGGAATGCATTTTTTAAAACTTACTGTATAACTTATATTAAGTTATAATTAAGTTATAATTAAGCTTCTATAATGAAGCTTTCTGGGTTTAGTTTGATGACTTTTTTTTTTTTTAAGACAGGGTTTCTCTGTGTAGCCCTGGCTGTCCTGGAACTCACTCTGTAGACCAGGCTGGCCTCGAACTCAGAAATCCGCCTGTCTCTGCCTCCTAAGTGCTGGGATTAAAGACGTGCACCACTACCGCCCAGCTAGTTTGATGACTTTTTATGCACTTGTTTCTCTAACCACTGCCACAAACTGAAATACACAACATTTTCTTAGCCCTGAAACTTCCTCAGTGTCTATACCCAGTCCTTCTCCAACTGCTGATAATACCCAACTTGATTTCTGCCCTTCTAATTGTGTTGTATGGGGCTCAAAAGATGGCTGTGTGTAAACGCAGCTGCCTTGCAAGCCTGATGATTTTGTTATATAGACTATTGATGCAGAATATTTGATCACACTGTGAACCCCGAGACTGTGTTACTTACTGGAAAAAGCTGTTTCTAGTTGTGGTGTGGTTTAGCCTTAGGACACACCTTTCACCCCTCTGGCTGGAATACAGAACCCCCACCCCTGCTGTGTGCTCACCTCAGACTGCCTTCCTCCTCCCACTAACAGCCACCTGCTCTATCTTGCAACAACTGCTGCTCTTGATACAGTTGTTTAAATGGTTTTTTCTTTTGCTTGAAAATAGATTCACTGGGTTTCCTGTGCAGAAATGACAACTATAAATGCGAAAATGTCCCCATCCACATGTAAGGAGTGTGTGCCTGTCTTTCCCTATAAAAATGAGAAGATTGAGCCGGGCGGTGGTGGCACACGCCTTTAATCCCAGCACTTGGGAGGCAGAGGCAGGCGGATTTCTGAGTTCGAGGCCAGCCTGATCTACAGAGTGAGTTCCAGGACAGCCAGGGCTACACAGAGAAACCCTGTCTCGGGAAAAAAGAGATAGAGAAAGAGAGAGAGAGAGAGAGAGAGAGAGAGAGAGAGAGAGAGAGAGAGGGAGGGAGAGGGAGAGAGGGAGAGAGAGAGAGAGAGAGAATATTGTATGTGCAGTCTAAGGCTTTGGTTACATAACAGTCCACCTTGGAGAACATTCCTGTTAACAGAGATGTCTTCTTCCTGGCTTTACAGGGTTTCCTTGATCTCCCATCTCACTGGGAGGACTTAAAAGTCATTTCCAGTACCTGTAATAGTTTATCACAATCCCTTTGTGAACACCAGTTTCTAAAAGAGGGACTGGGTGGGTCCAGTAAAGTATATTTAATACCTTTAATTTGAAAACTATGGGGGATTTTAAATACATGAATTTAAATAGGTTCTTCTCCCCCCCCCCCCTTTGGTCTTTTGAGACAGGGTTTCTCTGTGTAGTCTTGGCTGTAAATAGGTTCTTATGAAGTGTGTCTATACCAATTTTTATTTGGTTTTGCTTGTTAGCAGGAACCTCGTGTGTGCTTCTTGGCTAGTTACTGATCTTATGTGATGCAGTTTTGTCAGTTGGCATCATATTGAGTCTTAATACTTTTTTTTTAAAAGATTTATTTATTTCATGTGTATGAGAACACTGTAGCTGCACAGATGGCCGTGAGCTGTCATGTGGCTGCTGGGAATTGAACTCAGGACCTCTGCTTGCTCCTGCTCTGTTCACTCCGGCCCACTCGCTCAGGTGTAATACACTGTAGCTGTGCACCAGGAGAGGGCGTCCGATCTCATCACGCATGCTTGTGAGCCACCATGTGGTTACTGGGATCCGAACTCAGGACCTTTGGAAGAGCAGTCAGTGCTCTTACCCGCTGAGCCATCTCGCCAGCCCGGTCCTTTTGTTTTTTTCTTTTTTCTCCCCCCACACCCCACAAGGTTTCTCTGTGTAGCCCTGGCTGTCCTAGAACTCACTCTGGAGACCAGGCTGACCTTGAACTAAGAAATCTGTCTGCCTTTGCCTCCCAAGTGCTGGGATTAAAGGTGTGCACCACCACACTGGGCCAATATTTGTAATTAGATGTTCTAAATCATATTTCTCTCCAAATCCTGTTAATGGTTTTATTGGGATCTGACTGTGATTTTCCAAATTTTAATTTTAGTTTTATTTTAGTTTTTTTCTCTGATAGAAGTTTTAATTCAACAAGACAGTTGTCCTGTGATAGAGGCGCACATTACCCAGAATGAAGTAGCGTCATTGTACTCTTAGCACATGCTCCAAGTTCACTGCAGTGAAAAACAAGACCTATATTGTGTTTAGTACCTCCGGCTGCTGCTGTCAGTGACTCAGTGACCAAACAGCCAGAGGCCAGCAAGTTTTCCATGTACTGAATTATTGAGAGATAACACTCATACCCAGCTCTCCTTTATTGGTAGTTCACATTAGTCCGTCACATTTGTTATGTGGGAGTCAGAACTCACTACACTTAAGATATGCTGGGAGCTGGAGAGGTGGCTCAGTGGTTAAGAGTGCTGGCTGCTCTTCCAGAGGTCCTGAGTTCAAATCCCAGCAACCACATGGTGGCTCACAACCATCTGTAATGGGATCTGGTGCCCTCTTGTGTGTTTGAAGACAGCTACAGTGTACTCATATACATAAAATAAATCTTTTTTAAAAAGATAGGCTGGACTCTTGAGTTTGAGCCTCGACACTGGGAAAATGTAGTAAGAAAGTCCTTGCTGGGCTGGTGAGATGGCTCAGCAGTTAAGAGCGCCTACTGCTCTTCTGAAGGTCATGAGTTCAAATCCCAGAAACCACATGGTAGCTCACAACCATCCGTAATGAGATCTGATGCCCTCTTCTGGTGTGTCTGAAGACAGCTACAGTGTACTTACATATGATAAATAAATAAATCTTTAAAAAAAGAAAGTCCTTGCTGCCACGCTGTGTTCTCTCTGGGTTGCTTGGTTTTCACTCAGGCCTTTTGTCTGTTCTAGGACACCACATTACATCTGGCTACATCTTTGTAGGCTCTTTAAGAACTCTGATAGTGTGACCTGTTTTGTTTTTTATTATAGAAAAAATACCTTAAAGTTTTGGGGTTTTTTTAAAGCTAATAAACATAGATAAATTGGATGGTATAGAAGTGTGTGTGTTTTGATGTAGTCTGTATCTCTCTCTCCCTCTCAGGCACTCTGCGAGTGTGCACTGCACTCTCCTTATGACAGCTTGAAACTCGGAATGTTGTCTGTCCTCTCCACGCTGTCGGGGACCATCGCCATTAAACATTACTTCAGTGTAGTTCCAGGTAAGGCAACGATGAGTAATTCCTGGGGAGGAGCTTGTTTATCCAGTAGACTTAGGCTAAAGTTTTTTGTTTTTGTTTTTGTTTTTTTTATGAAAGTTTTGTCGAATTTCTGTTACTTCCTTTTCCTATCAGTTAATTTGAATTAAATAACTCTAATGTGCATTTATATGTTCTTTTCATGACCACATGGCATGAGTTTATTGAGTAGATTCCCTGCCACATATCTTGATGGGAACTAGAAAGCATGATGTCTCTGTTGCCCACTTGATATTCTACATCTCCCTTGCTATGAGTGTTCATATGTGGTCTGGACTAATGGTTGCCATGGCAGACTGAATTGGGAGCCACAAATAAGGAGAAGTGGGGGATGGTGCATTGTGGCGATAGAGCAGTGACTGTGAGACATTCAGTCTCTGGAAGGCACTGCCACAGAGGCTGTGTGTCACAGCTGTTCCCTGTGGTATATGTCCACTGTGACCTAGAACCAGTAATGAAACCCACAGTGTGTTTAGTAGATGGGTTTGGTGGCTTTGATCTTAGCTGGTTTTTGGCCTCTCCTTCCATATTTAGTGTTGCACTCTTTCTAGTAATCCTGTGAGCTATATATATAGCTACTTCCTATGTTACCTATTTTATATAATGAGGTGTGCAACATTTTGTGTCTTAAAACTGACTGTTTTCTTTGCCCCTGTCCTTCATTCAGCAGTTTGAATTGCATTCTGATGATAGTCCTGGTGTCTCCAGCAGTTGCTCGTGACTGCAGTTCTCTGGAGTCTTGACCAGAACTGGAGAGTCAAAGGTCACCCTATTCATAGTCTAGAACAGTGGTTCTCCACCTATGGGTCACAACCTATATAGGGGTCACATATGAGATCCTTAGATTACAATTCTTAACAGTAACAAAGTGATAGTAATGAAGTACAACAAAATAATGGTATAGTTGGGGTCAGCACGGCCTGAGGAGCTGTGTTAATGGGTAAAAGCGTGGCACTGGCCAATATCTACATATACTGATGGTGTATAAAATTTCAGATTATGTTAGTGTGCACAAATGGAGATAAGATTACACAAAGAATATTTCAAAAAGTCAACAATTAATTTGTGCTGGTTTGTGAGCTTCAGAGAAATTTCTGTCTCTGGGCTTTTCTGCTCCTTCCCTGACAAGTTTTCTAAGAGTAAATCTTAATAGGGGAAAAAATACCAAGTTATAGAACATCACATGAAGAAGAAAAAGAATGGCTACACCCTAGGAGTTCATTTTCCACAATTCTGATAAAAAAGGGGCCATGTAGTTCAGCTTTGTAATATTTTACCCATCTTAAAACACGAGAATTTTACCTAACTGGTATTGTCACATCTTACCAGGAATCAGTAAGTGGCTATATAGCTTACACTGTCTGGAACTGACTTGGCTCATGGCTGATGTAATTTTCAACCATGCTGACTTCATGCTCGAGAATTAAGGTCCTCCAATAGAAGAGACAGGTTGGACTGGACAGGAGTCATAAGAGGAATAAAAAAGGCCAAGCTCTGATTCTCCATGAGGCTTACACATTTACGACCAAGAGCTCCTCTCCTATAAACTAAAATAGTCACATCATAGGACTTACGTCACAGACTTGGAAATCTGAGTTTGAAGAGATACTACAGAAGAGTACTGTGTAGTTAATGAGTCTGTGGCCATGATGATGGGCTACCGAACGCCTTTGTACTGTCTCTTCTGTAACTAGACTATG
>JADRCD010120697.1:0-10522 GCA_019843815.1 Montemys delectorum
AAAAAAAAAAAAGGAAAGGAAGAAGAGAGGAGGAAGAAGAGGAAGAGGAGGCAGAGAAGGAGGAAGAGAAGGAGGAGGAGGAGGAGGAGGAGGAGGAGGAGGAGGAGGAGGAGGAAGTTGAAGTTCAATGTCATGCTTGGTTACATAAGTAAGTTCAGAGCCAACCTGTGACTCACGAAATCTTATCTTAAAAACAAAAACCAGTCAACCAGCCACACACACACAACACACACACACACACACACACACACACACACACACACACAAACTAAGCAAACTTGCAGAAACTCCTAGCCTACTTAATTGTACTTCGGGGTATTAGCCGTGGAAAACATGGTTTATCAAGCAGGTCAGGTGTCAGCTGCTCCTCCCCTGGCTGAGCAGTGCAGACACTTTCTTTCATTCTGTGTTCTTTGGAGACGTGTCTGTCCCTGCTACCAGGCAATCTGAAGCTCAGCCTGGTGGGGAGCACAGTAAGGCCCCAGTCACAGGGACAATGGCTTCAGGGATCTATGTCCCACACATCCATGGGATCCCCAGTGTGTACTTCCCCAGGGCGCACTCTGGTGAAAACCTCTGCCTGCAAAGGCTCGTAGGCATGGGATGGAGTGGCTGAGTGGGCTCTGTAACCGTGGTTCCCAACAAATTCAGGAAGAAGAGAAATCAGAGGTGTGTCTTGGATCCTATCCATGGCCTCAGAATAATCCTTAGAGTTGACCCAGATCTCTAAGATGAAGTTCAAGCTGGGGCACATCACTGAGACCAATGTTAAATAAAGCCCATTTAAAAAAAAAACATGGCATTTTAACAAGCATTTATATAGCTCTTATATATGCCAAGCACTATTCTAAGTGTGCTACAAATTATTCATGCATTTAGTGCTTACAAAATCCCAGGGTGATGGATGCTCATATTACTCCCATTTCACAGATAGGAAAAATGAGGCCCGGGTTTGAAAACTGCCTCATTTTGTAAATGGTAGTGTTGATGTCTATAAAATACTTAGCCCAGGACCCAAACACAATGTATGTTTACTATGTGCCTGCTAAGTTGATTGTTGTTATTCAGTAATAATGAGACCTACTATTCCAGTCACTCTGCATTTTTCTGCCTGTCCCTTTCTCCTTTTGAATACTTTTTCCAAAGCTGCGGTATTTATAATAGAGCATACTATGGATGCTCAATACATTGATAAATCACCATCACTCTTGTTATGAGGAGCATCAGGCACACTGATGACCAAGCCCAGGATGGGGAGAAGGCAGGGCCTTCTGCATCAGGTGGGGAGCACCCTGCTCTAGCCAAAGCCTCCACTCTTAGGGAAAGACCCTCCTAGGTGTTTGTTAGGACGGTATGAAGTGAGATGTGAAGGTTTAACTGCCAGACAGCCAGCGTCACAATAATATATAATTAGATCAATAATAATTACAATAAATAACAATTATTCTTCTCACTCCCACCACCCAACCCCCAGCTATGTAGCAGAGTTTCACCCAAGACAACGGGTTTAAGGGACAGGATCTAGAAAGGGTGAAGTTTTCCCTTTGCTCTTCTCCCGGGTGTGAGCAGGAAGAGTGTGACTTCCCTGAGACAACCCCCTCCCTAGCAGTGACTCCACCCTTTGTCCAGCTTGCATGACAAGTGGGAGGGCTTGGGGGTGGGTGGAAAAAGATCATGCAAAGGCCTCCGGGCTGAGGCTCTTGGAGAAAGGAGAGATCTACAGACTTTGGGGAGTGTGCTGAGTGGGTGCGTGAAGGGAGACAGACAGAAGAGGCAGAGGGAGACATACATATGGGGGAGGCGAGTCAGGAGACAGGCAGTGAGGGACAGACCCGCAGGCAGAGGCGAATGGGGGTTAGAGGGAGACAGAGAAAGGTGGGGTGGACAGACACTAAGAAAGAAGACAGGGAAACAGGTAAAGAGGGAGATGCTGAGTCAGGAAAGGTGACAGGAAAGAAGACAAGAGGGGTACTTAGGTCTAGAGAGAAAAAGGAGGAAGAGGCCTGTGGGGAAGTGGGGGGTGGGGTGGGGTGGGGATGGCCGGCTCACCTGTAGGTGGATCAGGCTGTTCTCCTGGAGGTAGAGGTACTGTAGGCTGACCAGGCCTCGGAAAATGTTGCCAGGCAGGCTGCTGAGCTGGCAGCGGTACAGGTGTAGTGACTGCAGCCTCTCCAGGCCCTGGAAGGTGTCGGGCTCCAGGGAGCGCAGGTACCGATTGTCACCGAGGTCCAGTTCCTCTAGGGCCTGCAGGTGGCGGAAGGTGCCAGGGTGGATGGTGGAGAGGTTGTTGGAGAAGAGCCACAGGGTGAGCAGGTTGGGCCCAAAGGTGCCTGGCCGCAGCGAGCGAATGAGGTTGTTCTGCAAGAAGAGTCGCTGTGTACTGGGTGGCAAGGACAGCGGCACCGAGGAGAAGTTGTTGGCCTGGCAGCTCACGGTGGGTGGAGAAGAGTAGCAGGTGCAGAGCATAGGACAGCTGGGGGTCACGGGAGGGAGGGCCAGGAGTGTCAGCAGTAGGCAGGCTGAGGCAGGACCTGTAGGGGAGAGCAGAGGGAGGCTTACTGGGTCGGTGGGCGGGGCTCAGAAGGCCTGGCCCCTCCCCTCACATCACTCTAGGTTTCTTTGAGGTACACAACCCCATTTTCTTTTTCCTTTTCTCTCTCTGTCTCCCCTCTCTGTGTGTTTTCCTCTTTTTGAGACAGGGTCTTATGTAGCCCAGGTTGCCCTCAAATTTAATGTTTAGCTGAGGATGACCCTGGACTTCTGATCCCCCTGCCTCTACCTTCCTAGTGCGGAGATTGCAGTGGTGTGCTCCAGGCCTACGTCATGCAGAGCTGGAGATCAAGCCCAGGGCCTAGTGCCTGTGAGACAGGCCCCCTCCACCGGCAACTCGGCTACAATCAGCCACAAGACTGAGATTGTGCAAGACAGAGAGAGACATAAAAGGGGAGGCAAGGCAGAGAGGGCCAGATAGACAGAGGCAAAGGCAGTTAGAGGCATACAGAGAGAGGCTTCAGACCTCTTTTTGGGAAGCTAGAGTTTGTTAAGAGTGGGTGCTTGTGTTAGTTGGGCAGTGGTGGAACTCGCCTTTAATCCTAGCACTTGGGAGGCAGAGGCAGGTGATTTCTGAGTTCGAGGCCAGCTTGGTCTACAGAGTGAGTTCCAGGACAGCCAGGGCTGCATAGAGAAACCCTGTCTCAAAAAACAAAACAAAACAAAACAAAACAAAACAAAAAAAAAAGAAAGAAAAAGGATGCTTGTGTTACAGCATGGAAGAATGAGGGCTCCTCTTTCATTCACGCCTGTCCTCTGTCCTTTAGCCCTCAACAGGAGCAGATACCCAGAAAGCCTCTGAGGTTTGCTAGGGAACTTTGCCTGGGGAGAGGTGGTTCTGCACCCCCAAACACTTGGTGGATTTTGTAGACAGCACTGGGAAGTGTCTAAAGTTGTTTGGGGAGCAGGCATCTTTTTTCCTCCTGGCTGTTTTCATTGTTGCCCGCTTGACCTTGTTTAGAGTTGGGGTCAAAAGTCTAAGACTCAGGTCAGGGTTTCCTTTCCTTAGTACTGAAGCCGGCTGGGGATTCTTTGGGATAGGGACAGCCCTTTTTAGGTTGTTAAACTACAGCACTGTCTTCTACCCACCAGATGCCAGCAGCACCCTGCCCCCAGTTATGACAATCAAAATGTCTCTAGACATTGCCAAATGTCCTCTGGGAGCAACACCAGCCCACTCGAGAAAGCTAGACACTAACTTGAGACCCGTTGTGGCTAGAAAGCCTGTAGGTGGCAGGGTGACCCACACCCTCCTCCCTCTCCTTGATGGCCTTGGAAGAGTCAGCCTTTTCCACCTAGGAAGTGGTTAGAGGGTGGGGCCACAGAATCAGCGGAGGCTCTCTACTCATTCAAAGTCTCCTTTAAAGTCTTTGTTGCGTTTCTTTCCAAAGTAACTTTTGGGGTTTGGGCATGGGCTATTCTTCTTACAATACAGACAGGAAAGCAAGACTAAAGTGTTCAGGATGGATACCTGTGTTTCTCTGCCCCACCAAGGAGCACGAAGCCCTAGCCCTCACTCAAGGCTGCAGAGAGAGAGGCTCCAGCTGGAATCCCCTTGGCCTTTCTTAGTTCTATGAGAATTTCCCAGGAAGCCTCTGAGATTTTCCTGGGAAGCTTCCCGTGGGGAGAGTTGAGCCTGCACCCACAAGTCCAGGAAGCTCAGGAAGTCCCTTGAGCTCAGAAGTCAGAGGTAGGAAGGCCTGGTTTGGGGAGTCCCCATGGCTCAGGGGGTTGTGTAGCTGAGAGGTGGGCAACTTTGAATGCCAGATCTGTAAGGCTGCAAACAGGTTTAGAGTGCCAAAATCCAGGTGCTCTGAGGTGTCTGTGTGTATGAAGGGATGCCTGTGATCTGGGGGAACAGTGTGAGACAGGTGCAAGCAGCCTGGTAGGCAACATTGTATCAGGCACGCATCCCTGTATCTCTTCCCTCGGAGCTCCATTGACAGTTCCCTGTGCCCCTGGGCCCGGTGCTCCCCAGCTCTTTACTTTCAGGCACTTCCCAAGGCCAACCCAGTCGGATTGTGTGTGTCGATGGCCCCTCCTTGTGCTTGAGTGAGCGAGCATGTGCTGGCGGTCCTCTGCGTGTGTGAGTGCCGGGCCCCGTGCGTGTGTAGGCTGGGTGTGATGTAATATTCAGTGACACAGCGCGGCTGTTCCATTCGTTCACACCACCTCCGCGTTTCTCGGTCCTTCTCACCCCTCCCCCGTGCGGCGGTTCACGATTACTTTTCTCCTGAGTTTTTCAGAGCCACGTGGGGTGGAGGAGCACGTCTCTCACCCCTGATCTTAAGGAGGAAGGAGTGGGGTGTGGAAGTCCAGTGTGGGACCCTGGGTGGGCTTCACCAGCACTGAGGGCTGGGGTTTAGAATTGGAGAATTGGAGATTTCAGAGCTGTGTAAGGCCTATGGGAATGACAATTGTACTTCAGAGATGGCAAACAACTTACCCAAGGTCACACACCACAAAGTGGAACAAGACAAGGACCAGAAAAAGACTGGCCTGGTGTCCGGTAGAGCACCCTTGTTCCTGTCACAGTCACCCTCTGAGCTCCGCCTCACTAAAGACTTTACACTAAAGGAAGCTAGATCCTTCTCTGATCCCTTAATCCCACCCCCAGCCACAAGCTCAAGAGAGTGTCAGCAGCAGGCGGTCAACCTCCCCATCCTTCAGGATTATGGGGTTCTTCCTCTAGCCACCATGGCTGGCCGACTGACTGCTATCTCAGGAAAGCAGGAAGGGCTACAAACCTAGAAGGCTACTCCCTTGGCCCCAGGTTCCAAGCAGAGGTCAAGCTCCTCAGGGGCCGGCAAGTTCCCTCACCTATTTTGCCCAAACTCCCTGTTTGGCTCCTCACTCATTCCCGCTCCTCTCCCCTTTGCCCTCCCTGTCTCCCTGCTCTCCCGTCCATGCCTTTCTCTCAGCGGGATTCACTTCCCTCCCTCTCAGTGGTATTCCCTGCAGGCCCTTTGAGGAGGGACCCTTGGGGTGGGGGGAGGCTCCACAGCAGCTGCTGTGTAACAGTGACTCTGATGCCATTTCTGGCCCTCGCTGGCTGCCGTGCAAAGCAGCTGTAACCCAAGGAGCTTCATCCATAATTCAGGTTGCGGCTCTCACTGGAGGGAAGGGGAAGGGGGAGGTGGGGGGCTCTGGGCTTCTCTGCCCCCAGGCAGGGTTGGAGTGGGTACTTCAGACAGAGGCAAGATAGGGGGCTGGGAGAGCACCTTGTGCTCCCTTAGCTCTCCTCTCCCCTGCCCTAGCATCATTTCCCTTCTCCCACATCCCCTCCCTAGGGCCCCCTCCTCACGCCTCTTCACAGCCACTCCAGGCCCTCCCCTGAGGACCGAAGCTATATTCTAGGTTCCTCTATGCATATCCTGGGCAGGCACAGTGTATCAGAGGTGGACTGGGGATCCTCAGCCACCACCTAGAACAACTCTTCATGAGACAGGAAATCACTGAGGGCTGGAAAGCAGAAAAGTGGGCTTCTGGTTGGTAGAATCCCTTTCTGTCCTTCTCAGAATCTCCCCCCCCCTTCCTTGCAGTAAATTAAAGGCAGAGGGAAGCCTTTTCTGCAAGCCTCCCTCACCCTCTGTTAAGCCCCACAACATGAATGGCATGTGGGACCAGAGAAGGACTCAATCTGCTACTGTGCACCTTCTGCATGCCAGCACTCCATGTATGCATGCCGCCTGCCCTCTTTATCCCCAGAACCCAACCTGTCATGGCCTCTGGGGAGATCAATAGTACAAAGGCCCCAACCTTTCTAGGAAGGCAGGAAGATTTCACTCTGAAGTCCAAGTGTAATGTGGGATCCAGAGCTGAAAGAACACGAACTGGATTGTGGTCTAAGGACCTGCTCTGACCTTTCTTTCAGAGCCCCTTCCCCCATCACACCCTCTGGATATGAGATGCTGGTCTAGAGGTAAAGGGAATATAGGTACTGTGCTCAGATGCTCAGCCTTGGGACAATCACAATGCTGGCTGTTCCGCTGTTCAGGGTCAGGGGGTGGGGGTGGGGGCGGAGGTGGGGGTGGGAATGGGGCAGGATGGACATAGGCTCTCTCCCTACATCTCCACTCCTGGGCTCCAGGCTCTCGTTACTCTAGAGCACAGCACAATTGAGCGTCAAGAAGTGGTGACCAGTGACCAAAGGCATAGCCAGATCTGGCCACAGGAGGGAGTGGAGAGAGGCTACAACATGATATTGATCCCCGGAAGGCTAAAGGTACCCAGAGCCAAAAGAATCCATTCACCAAGGGATCATGGTCAAAGCCCAAGGGCTGCCAGACCTTGGAGTATCCAGGATCTGAGATAAAGTTCTCAGCTTGTGCCAACCGTTAGACCAGAGGCCCCTGGGAATAAGAAACTTGAGGAGGAAGGGGTGGGGGCACTGTCCAAGGCAGGACCCAGGGGGCACCATAATAGGGCAGAGATTTCCCAGGAAAAGTAGACAGGCCTTTAGTTGTAGAAAAAGGGTACTGGGTCCTAAATACAAGCACCATCTGCACTCAGCATCTGCCTGGCAGGCCCCTGGCGCTTCCCTAAGGCAGGGGCTGGGGGGGGCAGAGGGGGGGGGGGGGGGGGGCCTGGGGGGGGGGGGGGGGGGGGGCGATGGCATACCAGTGACGCAGGGGCCTTGAGGAGGCACCGATGCAGGTGACTGGAGGCTTTAAAGCTGCTGCAAACAGTTTCTCACTCTGCCAGAATGTAACACCCCAAAATAAGCAGCTACTGTGGGGCGGCAGGATCCGACGTCGGGGCTTGGAGATATAAATGGCAGCACTGAGCCAGCCCAGGTACCCACCCCAAGGAGGCTGCCCCCTCCCCCAGCCCCACCACACGCAAAGTGCTCACGCTCCTTCCCTCATATCTAACCCAGACCCGGCGGAGCTCAGGGTCCTCTGGACTAGCCCATCAAGAGCTGCGGTATAGCAGGCAGGCACTTTGGAATGGAGGGCTTCCCACGTGGAAGAGGTTACCAGAAGCCTCTTTGTCTACTCCCTGGGCACCATCGCTTCTCTTCCATCTCCCTCTCTGATTTCTGTTGACATCCTAATCCATCTCAAATCACTCTACCACGTAGGGATCCCGGCCCCCAACCCCGACCCTGGTAACCATTTTCCTGGTGTCTAAGTCTTACATCCATCCTTCGTCATCAGCTTCCGCTGGCTTCTAGTTCTCCCATCCCCTTTCCATTCCAATCTCCTAGAGCCCCAGTCCTCACCCTTCCGGTTATCTCCCCCTCCCCGCCCCGCCCCGTTCTAGCTCTTAATCCCCTTCTACACCTCTCTCCTGAACTGGTCACTCTCTCCTCCCTCTTCCGTGGTCTTCCCCTGGACCCCAGTGTCTGGTCGTCTAACCTCCTTTATCCCGCCCCCACCTCCTCTTTCTCACCCCCACCTCCCTAGACAGTTTTCTCATCCTGACTCCCCTCCTCCCTCCGACCCCTACCCTCCCCGCCCCCAGTCTCCAGCCCACACCCTTGGCTGTCACTCAGTGCTCGGAACTAGCCTCCTCCTAGCCCCTCCATCTGTGCGACTAGCTAGGCAGGGCCACGGGGGACTCGCTCTCTACCCTCTCCATTCCCAGGCAGACCCCTACCCACATGGCTTGTCTTCCCAGGTGACTGGAAAGTGCTGAGACACCGGGCACGAGGAGTTGCTGACTCGGCGCTTCCCCAGCCCGCCCGAGTCCTCAGCGTCCCCCGGAGCAGGTGGAGCCGGGACAACAGAACCTGAGCCTCTTTCTCCTCCTCCCAGCCAGCTCGGTCTGCCCTCCGCGTCCCCCCTTGGTCACGAGCTCCCCGCACATTCCTGCAGGCTCCAAGCCCAGTGCCCTCCTGCGGCTGGCAGCTCTGGGGGCGGAGGCGCGGCTCCCGCGCTAAGCGGTTTTCTTGCTCCCTACCCACCCCACCCCCTTCACTGCCCCACCCTCGTGCCCAAGGAGAGGGGCGCCTCTCTCTAGTGTCCTCCCGCCGGCCGGTGTCCCTACCTTGCAGCAGGCGCCGGAGCCCGGGCAGCATCTTGTCTCGACGATCGGGGGAGGGGGCGGCGGGGGGAGGGCGCTCCCACTCGTTCCCTTATCCCGCCGGACAGACGGCGGGGACTCCGCGGGGCTCCGTAAGGACCCAGGGAGTCCCAGGCTACGTAGCGGGGTTGCGGAGCTCTACCCTGCGCCCCCCGGACTCCGTGCCTCCGAAGGAGCCATCGGCCCCGACGGGACGGGGCGGGGCACGACGGAATGGAAAGGGCTGGGTTGACCCTGGACCCCCGGTGTCCGCGCCCCCTCGGCAGGGCGGCCTCGCAGGGAGTCGGTTAGTCGGTCGGTCCGTGCGCCCCGGCTGCTCGCCGAGGGAGAGTGGGGACAGCGAAGAAGCGCTTCCCCCCCCCCCCCCTTCCCGCACTCGCTGGCTCCTCCCTCGCTTCCCGGCCTGCCGATTTAACCCTTTGCTGGCTACTAGGAGGCGGGAGTAGTTCTCCATCTAGCCCACTCAGTCTCCGGCCCCCTCCCAACCTCGGGAGATCGGGAAGGCTGTGTTCCCGTAGCCTCCGCGGCGCCATGCCTTTAGAGAAATCCCTTCGTGAGGCGTGTGTGTGTGTGTGTGTGTGTGTGTGTGTGTGTGTGTGTGTGTATACGCGCGCCTGTGCGCGCGCGCGCCCGCACTCAGTAGTGTTAAGTCCCTACCCCCCCACCCCCCGACTTATTCAGGGTGAGGGTTTCCTCTCCCAACTTTCCCAGAAGATACGCAGTTTCAGCGTAGTTTCCCACTCAGCGCCCCTCCTCCTGCCCTGTCCTTCGCGATCGTTTGCGTCCCTTAAAGACGCCAAGATTTCACGTTTCCTTCGCTTCCCAGACTCTCAGGGCGGCTCGTACCGCTGTAGGACCAGTCGGTATAGGAGTTTGTGTGAGCAAGTGTATGTGCGCGTGCCCGCGCGCGCACGCTTGGGCAGGTGTAACTGAGTGCTGGCCTTTTATTCCTGTCGGGGACCAGGGGGGGGGGAGGACGAGGGTGTGCTCCCTGGTTTCTGCGCTGGTGGGCCGGCCACGCGAGGGCTGTGTGAAATTCTGCGCGGTCGAGTTTGGGATGGGAGGCGAAGGGAATAAATGTTGGGGTGTGTTGTATCTACCTTAAAGCTTTTACAAATGGGTGTAAGTTTGGGGGTGCGTACAGATTTCGAGTGTGTGTGTGTGTGTGTGTGTGTGTGGAACGCGCGCGCGCGTGTCTGTATTTACGTGATATGTCCCAAAGGGTATGATTTCTTATCTCTCGCCAGAGGGCAGAAGAGGACCCAAAAGTGGTAGCTGACTGGTTCACAGAAACTTCTAACCCTCTTCCAGAGGGGCGGAGAGGGGCCTCATAGGGGCCCTGGCGGTATCAGCCAATCCCTGACCTCAGCGCCTTCTTTTAAAAGCCTCAACGCCCTTTGCCCCAGTCTTGGTCAGTCCAGATGCCTAGTACTCGGCTTTTGCTAGCCACTGTGTGAAGGATACTTGGGGGAGCTGCTTCGGGGACCGTCGCCAAGCGGCGAGAGCGGGGTTCGGATGGCTGCAGTGGTGCGTACGGCGGCGGGTGCCAGGGCCATCTGCACGCAGTCTGACCCTGCCTGCGACAGCGTGGAAGCATTAGGTGGCCACTCCTGCGAGTGGAGTGGAGGAACCCTCAGTCCAGGCACTGACTCCAACGCTGTGCTGTGCACGGCATACAGTCGGCGCTGTATAAATGTTGGTCTCATTCTTCTCATTCACTCCACGCTCCTTTTCTAATCTGTCATTCTTCTCTCGTACTCATTCGATTTCTCTCATTTTCTCCCCCAACTCTTATTCATATTTTATGACCCCCATCTCTATTCTCTTGTGCGCTGCCTTTTACTTTTTGTCCTTTCCTCCCCAAAGATGAGTGAGTATACCTTCTGTCTTTATTGGCGCTCTCTCTCTCTCTCTCTCTCTCTCTCTCTCTCTCTCTCTCTCTCTC
>JADRCD010120701.1:0-11932 GCA_019843815.1 Montemys delectorum
TTTTTTTTTTTTTTTTTTTTTTTTTTTACTTCAAATCAACTCAACACATGGACCCTGATGAGATTGGGGTTGATAATACCATTAACAGGTGTTTCCTTTTTAATTCCATCAGAATGAAAACATTTAAAGTAAAATAGAAAATACCCTACTCCCTACCCCACCCCACCCCTACACTAGGTGAGCGTTCTACCACTGAGCTAAGAGGCTTCCCCTAATTGTTTTTCTGATAGGAGAACAGTTAGAAAATGATCATCGAGATGTATTTGGGGGAACTTGGAGGATAGTATGAGGACCTGATTTTGATCTGCAGGACTACATGGAAATGTGAAACCTGATCGCAAACACTGTGATCCCAGCAGGGAAATCTGGAGACAGGCACATAGATCGCTGGGGCTCACTGGCCAGGCATTCTGGCCTAATCAGCCAGCCTGGGTCCCAGTGAGAGACTATGTCTCAAAAAAAAAATTTAAAAGAAAATCAAAGCTCATGAGAAACTATACCTGAGGCTGACATACAATATACATATACATACACTATACATACACACAAACATACACCTGCATGGACACACACCCAACTGCATGCATACACACACACACACACACACACACACACACACACACACACACAATCGTTTTTATTACCCCAAATATCCAAACTGAGGATCCCTTCTAAAAACATCATCGTGAAAAAAGTAAAAAGGTTTCTATAACACAGAACTTCATTTGAGAACATTGATGCCTACGACAACTTAAGTTTCCAGTTTACTAGTCTAGTAATAATGGGGGGGAGTTGTTGTTTTTTGTTTGTTTGTTTTTTGAGACAGGGCTTCTCTGTGTAGCCCAGGCTGTCCTGGAACTCACTCTGTAGGCCAGGCTGGCCTCGAATTCAGAGATCTGCCTGCCTCTAGTAATAATGTTTTTTAGCAGTCACTGCTCATAGTCCATACATCCAGAATTGGTGTGCATCTGCCTCTATGAATCAGCCTACAAAACATGTGGGAAAATAATCACTAAATTTCAAACAATCTTTCTTATTAACACATTCAAAAAAATGAAAGAATCAGAGGTCACAAATTTGTTTCAAAAACTTTTTTATTAAAACAGATGTGCTTTTTTCTTTTTCTATATTCCATAGGCTGATATAGTTGGAAGGAACTTTTTTTTTAAAGATTTATTTATTATTATTACATGTAAGTACACTGTAGCTGTCTTCAGTCACACCAGAAGAAGGCATCAGATTTCATTATGGGTGGTTGTGAGCCATCATGTAGTTGCTGGGATTTGAACTCATGACCTTCTGAAGAGCAGTCAGTGCTCTTAGCCGCTGAGCCATCTCACCAGCCCCTTGGAAGGAACTTTTAAGATCATTTTATAGCAGGGACAATTGGGGCTGAAAGCATAATTGACTGGCTTGAGCATTTGATCAATTAGTAATTAAAGCACAAGAACACAGACTTGTGAGCCACCTTGTGGTTGCTGGGAGTTGAACTCAGGACCTCTAGGAAGAGCAGTCAGTGCTCTTAACCACTGAGCCATCTCTCCAGCCTAGAATGCACACTTGTAATCTAATAGAAGTAGAAAAGGTGATTCGATTCCTATATAACTGTTCTGTGATTGCTTTTGAACATCTCCCTTTCAAAAGTGCCCTTTGGTTTTCTTGTTCGCTGTTGTTATTTTTGGCTTTTTTACAGCTAGAGGAAGATATAACCAAAAAAATGGACAAGGACGGAGAAGCTCTGAAGGCGGCTCAGGCTGAACTTAAGGAGGCCCGCAGGCAGTGCCACCACCTGCAAGTGGAAATCGAGTCTCTCCACGCTGTGGTAAGGAAGATCCCAAAGCAACTGGCTCCTTGTATCCGAGAGCCTATGCAGTTTAGAGGGGAGGGGGCTTGGGAAGGTGGCTTGCTGGCAGAACACCTACCCAGTGTGTACAACAGAAAGACACACACACACACACACACAGAGAGAGAGAGAGAGAGAGAGAGAGAGAGAGAGAGAGAGAGAGAGAGACCAGAACTAGCCTGGATCCTCACTCTTTCCTACCCACTGATTATAATCAGCTCACTCGGGGTTCAGTTTATACTGAGAGAAATTCAGTTGTACTTGCTTGTGTGTCTAGGGCTCCCTGACTGTTGATATAAGAAAGTGGATTGTATATTGCTATTATCATCTATAGTCTCCTAACTGCTGGCTTCTTGCATTCATGTCATTGAGATTTCTAATAAAAAGTTGTTAAGCACTTTCCTAACATGCTTTTTTTCAAATTACATTCATTTGTTCATTTGTTTGTTGGTTTGTTTGTTTGTTTAGTGTGTGCATGT
This sequence comes from Montemys delectorum, assembly GCA_019843815.1. Classification (NCBI taxonomy): domain Eukaryota; kingdom Metazoa; phylum Chordata; class Mammalia; order Rodentia; family Muridae; genus Montemys; species Montemys delectorum. Next base: position 2,323 of record JADRCD010120701.1, read on the forward strand.
GTGGTAGTCACAGGAGGACTTTTGTGAGCTAGTTCTCTCCTTCCACCATGTAGGATCAGGGGCTTGAACTCAGACTGTTAGGTTTAGCGGCAATACCTTTATCCAGAGAGACAAGTCATCGGCCACTAGCAGTCAGGTTCCCCTTTGGCATTCATTAGGTTTTCAATATTTTTAAAAAACAAAAAATCAGAATAACAGGAAGTTAATCCCAGTGTAAAGGACTTCTTTTTCTCTTGCCAAAAGAATGATTACAAGATTATTTTGAAAACCAGAAAGCTATCTAGTTATGTATGTTTTTTTTAAATATCCAGTGCCGAAGCCTGAACCCAGGGCCTTGTGCTTGCTAAACAAGTGCTATGCAATGAAGCCACATCCTTAGCCCCTAGTCCTTGATATTGGTGAGACATCATCTCACAAAGTTGCCCAGTCAGGCCTTGAACTGGTGATCCTCCTGCCTCTGTCTCCTGAATAGTTGTCATTACAGATAAGTGTCATCATGCTCGGCCACTAAATATAATTTCCTTTAAAAAAAAAAAAAAAAAGATGGAAGTCAGGCATGGTGTTCACATCTATAACCTGACATTTAAGAGGGTGAGGAAGAAGGTCAGTCTAGAGTAAAGTAAAGAATGAGCTAGGTCTAATTACACATAGCCGTAATTCCAAGTTCAGGGCCAGCCTGGGCTAGCTACATCATAAGACCTTGTCTCAAATAGCAAAAGGGGGGAGGGGGCAGCAAGATGGCTCATCAGGTAAAGGTGCTTGCCTCAAAGCCTGATACCTGAATCTGATCTCCCGAACCCACGTGGTGGAATGAGAGAATCAGTTCCTGAAAGCTGTCACGGGATTTCCAGATGTGTCCTGTGATGTATGTTTACGAACATACACACACACACACACACACACACACACGCTCATATACAAATAAAGAAATGTAAAAAGAAACTTCAAATAGCAAAAAGAAAAAGTCCTCTTGAATAACTGAACCACAATCATTATAACCTTAATTTCTTTTAAAGATTTATTTTATGTATATGAATACACACTGTAGCTGTACAGATAGTTGTGAGCCTTCATCTGGTTGTTGGGAATTGACTTTAGGACCTCTGCTTGCTCCGGTCAGCCTCGTTCCCTCAGTCCCTGCTCGCTCTAGCCCAAAGAATTTATTTATTATTATAAATAAGTACACTGTATCTGTCTTCAGACACACCTGCAAAGGGCATCAGATCTCATGGGTGGTTAAGAGCCACCATGTGGTGGCTTTGAACTCAAGACCTTTGGAAGAGCAGTCAGTGCTCTTACCCGCTGAGCCCTATTATAACCCTCACCAGCCCTATTATAACCTTTAAATTAAAACAAAACAAACACAAAAGGTGAAGCTACAGGTGTGACTCAGTGGCTATCCTGCTCAAGGTCCTGGCTTTGATTGCTTATGCCAAATAAAACCAAATAAATAAATGGGTAGGTAGTAAGTAAGTAGACTAGAATGGGTGAAAACATTGCAAATGAGACTTGCAGAAGCCCTTGTCATGTTGCTGGTTCACTGTTGAGGATGTCTGTCTACAGGAAAGGGGCCTTGAAAACTCCCTGCAGGCCAGTGAGCAGCATTACCAGACGCAGCTGCAAGATCTGGAGTCGGTGGTTGGCAGACTGGAGAAGGAGTTGCAGGAAGTGAGGCGTGGCATCGAGAGGCAGCTTCAAGAGCATGAGATGCTCCTCAACACGAAGATGAGGCTAGAGCAGGAAATAGCCACGTACCGCCGCCTGCTAGAACAGGAGGAGATCAGGTACGTAAATCCTGGTCACTAATGGCATGGGTGGCTCGGGGTCAGATGCACAGTCACTGGGGATGCCTTCAGAGAAATCAAATCCAAAATAAAGTCCACCACCACCACCCCGGCCTGTTCACTGAGCTCCTGTAGTGACACAGGCTTAGCACACCCACCAGAGAGCATGAAGAACTGTGTCTGCTGCTAAAACTGACACATTTATAACCAGAGTTGGCTATTACAGTTCTTAGTCACTAAGGTGGCTTTTCCCTGTCTTCCCACTTTCTCCACCGTTTCTCCCTTTTAGGACTAGTCTTTGCCTTTTAGAGATCACCCCAAGGAAGTTTGGAGACTCACGCTTATCACCACAACCCTGCCCAACGGCCCACCTCCAACCCCTAGTAAACACCCAAATAATAATACTAGAGTTGGGGGATGAGGCTCAGCCAGAACAGGGCTTGGCCAGCATGCATGAAACCCTGAGCCTGCGCTGAGTTTGTTCACCAGCATCACATAATCCAGGTGTGCATGCCTATAATTCCAGCACTTGGGAGGTGAAGGCAGGAAGACCAGGAGTTCAAGGTCATCCTCAGCTCCATAGCAGGTTGGCGGCTAGCCTGGGCTACAAGAGACCTTCTCTCAAAAAGCAAAAACAATACACAAGTGATTCTATTATACAAGCATGATAAACAATACAATACTAGTCACAATTTTAAGGCTTTAAATAATCTTGAGAGAAAAAGGAACTAATGGGAGAACTCTTGTTTATTCAATATTATATTTTCCAATATTTATAAGGTCTTAGACCTTTAAACAAGGACATCATCTCCAAGTTTCTGTATTCCCATAAAAATAAATCTTTGTTCTTGTTTCAGAATCCCCTCGAACCTTCTGCAACACCAGATGGAATAGGGTTAGCTTATGATAAACCTTGGCATATGTTAAATCTTTAAAAATCGTAAATGGAATTCAAAATATACCACTAACTACTTGAACGGCCTTAAACAAGTTACTTAACCTCACTGTGGTTCTGTTTTCTCAACAAAATGGGAACGATATTATCTACATCACAGTATTGCTGTGAGGACATAATGAGTCAACATTGTGAAGTGCTTAAAGCACAATGTGCTATGTTTAAAAAAATACACAATTTTATATATGATGTGTATGTAATATATTATTAAATAATGATGGTAGGTGTTAACTTCTAAGCATTCAAGATATTGACAAATTGTTTTTTAGTGTTTTATAATTTTCTATATTTGTACTATGTCTAAGATATAAATACAGAAAAATACAAATAAAGTGTTACTATAAAAAACCCAGGAAATACAATGAGCCATGTTATTTTGATACATTGTATCCCTGTGATGTTTGACCTGTTAACAGGCTCTCCTAGTTTCTGCAGTCTAAGAAGTAACATAGTTCTGAAGTTGTGTTATTTTCTGGGCATCTAATCCCGGTCCCATCCCTCATCCCCCATCCTCCCCCCCACACACACACACACACTACATCTCCCACTTTCAGGCTTGCTCAGAATTTGATATTTACTAGTCTCATCCAGCTCCTTTGGTAATACAGATACATCTGTATACAATGTGGAAAACTGGTCTGCTGTATTATTTTAACCCTTATAAAACTAGCCCCTAGCTCCCCTCCACTTCCTTGTGCCTGGGAGATTCACTGGGCTGCTGCATGGCCTGGCTCATCACTGTGAATGCTGAATAGTATTCCCATGTATGACCATAACAACTTACCATTCTCTTGTCTGTTTCCTTTTGTTTGTTTGTTTGTTTGTTTTTATTTTTATTTTTGCTACTGCAGTATTGTTTCTATGACTCTTTCCATTTCAGATATTATGGTTGTATCCAAGGAGGAAAAAAAGAAGAAAAGCCTACCAAGAGTAAAGTTGGCTTTCTTCTCCCCTCAGGTGAGTTTCTGACATGCTAACCTAATTTGAAAATAAATGTATTATTGGTGGAAATTTCTCCAAAGCGGCAAAAAGAGAAATGCTTAGTTCATCAATGTTGTGACTCCACCCCCCCCCAACTAAAATGTACTTTATTTTGTCTTTTTCAACATTGTAACTTAATGTAACATTTTTCACAGCCATTATAAATGAAATATCTTTTTCAACAAAAGTCTCCCAAAAGTATGAAAATGAAAATATAGAGACAGTGACCAAACAAGCAGTAGTGAACGGAGATGTGAAGGAGAGCGCTGAGGCCCATGGCACCATTCAGTAAGTAAAAGTGCTTGCTTGACTCTGGAATAGTACTAAGCGTGAGAAAAATCACTTCAGTTGAGCAGTCTTAGCCATCCTTTTCAAATTTTTCAAACACATCCAATACACTGTGATTTTTCAGGCAGACATGAATATACACACATAGCAACACAGAGACGAGTGTGGAAAGAATTAACTTTTTTTTTCTAAAACTAATTGGAGCATAAGAATTGTGTATAATGGGGCTGATGAGATGGCTCAGCGGGTAAGAGCACCAATTGTTCTTCCTAAGGTCCTGAGTTCAAATCCCAGCAACCACATGGTAGCTCACAGTCACCCGTAATGAGATCTGACACCCTCTTCTGGTGCATCTGAAGACAGCTGCAGTGTACTTATTTATAATAATAAATAAATCTTTAGGAAAAAAAAAGAATTGTGTAGAATTCCAGCACTCAGGAGGCAGAGGCAGAAGGATCTCTGTGAGTCCAAAGCCTGTTTGGTCGACATAGTGAGTTCTAGAATAGGCAGGGCTATATCAAGAGGCCCTATCTAAAGAAAAAAAAATTAGAAATGAAAAATTTTTAATTAAAAAGTGTATAAATCCCACATAATTCTATATTTAAATTTATATTCTTTTGTTTGGTTTGGTTTGGTTTGGTTTGGTTTGGTTTGGTTTGGTTTTTTGAGACAGGGTTTCTCTGTGTAGCCCTGGCTGTCCTGGAACTCACTCTGTAGACCAGGCTGGCCTCGAACTCAGAAATCTGCCTGTCTCTGCCTCCCATGTGCTGGGATTAAAGGGGTGTGCCACCACTGCCTGGCTAAAATTGTATTTTTATGGTTGTTAAACTTGTGTCAATTAGAAATTCCGCAGTCTGGGGGTGGAGAGATGGCTCAGAGGTAAAGAGCACATGCCTCTTCTCAACCATTCACTACCCCAGGGCCAGGGAAGCTGAGGCTTACCCACATTTCTTTTTCATGAATACAACAAACTATACCTTGTGACTATTTTTTCTCCTACAAAAACAAGTTTATTTCTCATTTCAGGACAGAGAAAGTGGATGAAGTTATAAAAGAATGGGAAGGTTCATTCTTTAAAGATAACCCTCGACTGAGGAAAAAGTCCGTTTCTCTCCGGTTTGATCTCCATTTAGCAGCCACTGATGAGGGCTGTTTAGAGAGTAGACAAGATAATCTGCCAGATATCGAGGTCAGACTTATCATGAGAAGATCCTGTAGTATTCCCTCCATCAAACCCCTACCAGGAGCCAACTAACCCAGAGGTCATATTTGTCAAGGGCACTAGGATGGACCTGCACAGGCCATACAGACCCCCAGTCCCAAATGTAAGTTAATTTACATGTGTGGATAGTGATAGTGTTAAGATGCTGTGGGCTGTGACTCTCTTCAGAGAACACATCAGTAAGAGGTGGCACTGCTAGGACTCCAAAGAAGAGTAGTTGGTTTTGGGTTTTGTTTTTGTTCTTGTTTTTGTTTTTTGAGAGAGGTTGATTAAAATAAATCAGAAATCCAGTGTGGATTCTGTTTTATTTGTCATCTAAATAGTGTTTACTCTGGCGAGCTTTATCAGCAACCTTAAGTATTAAGCTGGCTTCATTAAGTCTGTAATTTTCCTCAAAGGCTGAACATCCTAAAGGAAAACAGAATAGCTTGTTTGAAAACTGAAGGGCTACAGTGAGTTACTCTCCATGGTTCCAGGGCCAGCTGAACCTAGAATATTCTACTCTGAAAAGGCAGCAGTTAGGAAAAAACCTCTAAGGAGGGGACTCAACATTCACTTAGGACTTTTCCTTTTGAGACAATCATTTGAACCCTGGGAATTATGAAGTGTTCTGTCCATGAGCCATTCTGAATGAGCTGTAGAGCACACTCCACGGCTATTTTTATTATTAATAAAATTAGGTGACTATATCTTAAAGCTTTTTAAAAATCAGTATCAGGAGAGTTAGTTTGTTGAAAGATGAAGGTTGTATACACATACACACACACACACACACACACACACACACTCCAGCTGTACAAACTTTTTTTTTTTTTTTTTTTTTTGGTTTTTCAAGACAGGGTTTCTCTGTGTAGCCCTGGCTGTCCTGGAACTCACTCTGTAGACCAGGCTGGCCTCCAACTCAGAAATCCTCCTGCCTCTGCCTCCCAAGTGCTGGGATTAAAGGTGTGTGCCACCACTGCCCAGCCTGTACAAACCTGTTGAAGCACATTGAAAGGGTAGTGACTCCAGTTCCTAGAACCGTTACCCAGCTGCTCACCATCTGCAAATGAAGTGTGAGCAGCATCTGCTGTGGCCATCAGAGCAGAGAGTCTACGAACTCGGAGAAAGAGTTCCGACAGTCCTGTCTGTGAACTAACAGCATAGTTTTGCTATGTGAGCTAAGAGTGTCTGCAGAACTTGTCTTTAAATTGTTCAAACTGTAATAAATAGAGATGCAAAATATATTTGTGAATAAGTGAAAAATTGTTGCAAAGTTTTTTTCTGTTTTTGTTGTTTTTAATTATTTACTTACTCTATATGTATTCCTGCACTCCAGAAGAGGGCGCCAGATCTCATTACAGATGGTTGTGAGCCACCACGTGGTTGCTGGGACTTGAACTCAGGTGCTCTGGAAGAGCAGCCAGTGCTCTTAATCATCTCTGAGCCATCTCTCTAGCTCCATTGTAAAGTGGTTGTTTTTTTCTTTAAAGAAAAAAAAAAAAACCTAAATTTGTTTAATGCAGGTACATTTACTTTGAGATCTTAATAGATATGTTTTATGGCATTTAGATATTTACAGGCTTTTTTTTTTTTTCTCTAAATAACACATAATGTGTACAAACCATTCATCACTGTTCTTTGCAGCTGAAGTATCATCTAAGGGCTACAGCTATACTAGCATTTTAGTGGGGCCTTCAAAACCCAACCCCCTCTGCTCCTCCCTCTCTCTCCACATGTGTGTATACATGCATTTATATGTTGACTAGTAAATGTGCTTTAACCACAAGGAACTTACATTAATTAACTTTTAGCATAATCCAGGGGTTTAACGTTCACCTTTTTCATTACTCCAGGTTGCTTCCAGCCTCATTCACTCTAGTTAGTAAAAAGAAATGATGTTGTTTTTCAAGGTTATAACGGCATATTAAGCACTTATTCTTGAATAAGCTCCTGACCTACAATTGCATCCTACACATAAAATGTTTCTTTCAGGCTGGGGGTACGGCAGAGCAGCAGAGCTCCACCTAGCACATAGAAGGCACTGGGTCTGGACCTCAGGAAAAAAGGGGGGTTGGAGTTTTATTCATCATTAAATGCTGCAATTTATTAAAGCTTTAAGTGCAATCGTATTAGCCATTGTACTGGTTACTGTATTATGTAACAACGATTATGATAAAGTGATACATTTAGTGCAATCTACTGCAGTGTGTTAGGACTGGGCATTGTAAATTAACAGCTTGCTAGAGACATTCCACTGTGTGGCTATTCTGTGTGTAACATGCAGTACTTGAGTTTGTAAGTGAGTTTTGTTTGCTTTGAGGCATTTTAAAATCAGAATACGAATTTACCAAAGCAAATGATACCACCAAAATAAAAAAAAAAATTAAACATGAACTCTAAGGCTTCCTTGTATTTGGGGGTCTTGGATTTCAAAGATGTCTGTGCATGGTTAAGCCAAACGAAGTTAGCTCACTTGAGGAAGGAAAAGAAAACTCCGGTCACAGGAGATGAGGGGTTTAACTTGTTTTTCAAGATAAGTTAAGGATTAAGTTCTAAAATCCAGCTAGGTGCTGATGCTACATACCTGCCATCCCAGCACTTGGAAGGCAGAGGAAAGATTTTGAGTTCCAGGCCAGCCTGAACTATGCAGTAAGCTCCTACACATGTGCATGCATGTGCACACCCACACGCACATCATAACCATAATTATAAAATGCGATAATTCTGGGGAAATACAATAATAGACAGTATTATTCGCAGTGCTACAGGACTCCAGGCTCTGCAGTCAGCAGTTCACTTGGAATCTTCAAAGAAAGTCTACAAAACACTATCTTCTTAGAGAGGAATAGAAATGAATATTCCTCCAGCTCCTGGAAATATTTCAAATGTATGAGCTCATAACAAAATACAACCATAAAGAGTAATCCTACAGTTACCGACAGTGGTAGGATCATAGTCCTGGCTCTGCCAGTAATGAGCTGGGGGAAAGGAGAGGTCATGCGATGTCCCCTAGGCCTCACGCTCATCCCTGAAGACAAAGCGAAGGCAATGCATGCTTCCAGTTGCTGCCTTCCCTTCCTCACAGTTGCTTGAAATACTATGCGCATGGAAATATCTGGCAGTGCACTACTCAAATGTACGATTCTACTTAAATGAAAACTGTCTCTGGGAGTAAAGAATGTGTGAGGAAAATTATAGCTAACAATGATTTTTTTTTTTTTAAATGACTCCTTCCTGGAAAACTACCAACTTGGACTGTTCTGTCATGAAAGACAGTCTTTGAAGTACAAGTGATATCTAAAGAAAGAGGAACAATTCTTATACTAAAGTTGAAAATAATTTATTTTAGAAATATGATTTTTTTTTTTTTTTGCCGAGCAGTGGTGGTGCACACCTTTAATCCCAGCACTTGAGAGGCAGAGGCAGGCGGATTTCTGAGTTCAAGGCCAGCCTGGTCTACAGAGTGAGCTCCAGGACAGCCAGGGCTACACAGAGAAACCGTCTCGAAAAAACAAAAAACAAACAAACAAAAAAAGATTTAACATACAGATATAACATTTAACTACAGATATAACATATAAGCTCAACAAAGAAAAGGAAAAAAAATGAAACACAGGCCATCAAGAGGAGGTGAGGGTTGGAAACAGGTCGGATTTTAGGTAAGAACACCTATTAAGGTTTCCTTGGAATAAAAGGTACATGAGAGGACTGCAGAAGTAACTCATATGCTCACCATGTTGAGGACCCTGGATTCAATCCCCAGCACCACACAGAAGTAAAAAGAACAAGAAAGAATACCATGCAGCTATCCACTTAGAACGCAATCAATTTCCTCTTTTTTTAAGCCATTTTTTGTGCCAGCCCTTTCCCACCACAGCATGTCGACACCGTTGAGCTTCAGAGAACTGCCCAGCTGGAGATGGCACCTTGTACCATGCATGTGTGTGCACACATGCCCCAGAGCACTGTACCCCTTATCCTCTTTCTACCATTCCATAATCCTACAATCGCTATGGCAGATACACTTCCTTATGCTAGGCATTCATGGGGGGGGGGGGACTCTCCTTTAGTCTTTCCTTTCAATACGTTTTCATTTCGTTAATTTTACCAGAGTATGAAATATTGGGCGATGGAAGAACTGGACAGTATTATCACTTATCCCTGGCTCTTGCAGACTTCTACAGATCCCTCATTTCCTGTTGTCACAACCAGGATAAGGGCCAACAGGTAGTCCCAGCATTCAGCCAGTTTCTCTAAATCCTAACATTGTCCTTCGATAACCACAGATGGTCTGCTCATTTTTCCTCCACCGAGACATGACCCAAATTAGCTAAGCGTTCTCTACTTCGTAGGGTCCCCCAAAATATTGATTAGTACAAAAAAAAAAAAAAAAAAAAA